>CAHIKZ030000879.1:620000-820000 GCA_903632075.3 Acanthosepion pharaonis
ATGCCCTGTCCCTTCAGATTGTAGGCTATGATGATTCTTTGCTGACACCTTTTAATTATCTGTGAATTGCTATGACTTCTCATGAAAAATATGGGATTCAGAATTTTCCTTCTCTTAGATTGATTGCTACATGAGGCCAGAAAATCCAGTCCAGTCTTATCCCCCATCCCAGCTATGGGTTAAATAGATAATTTAACCCATAGCTGGGATGGGGGATAAGAGACAGATCCATGCCTCTTGCAAGGGCATTTGTAAGAAAGTGAAGGCAACAGGGTTTTGAACTCAGCCCACTTTGTTCACTTTTTGAATCAATATCTTTAAACCTGCCCATCCTCCATCTTTGTATTTAGATGTTTTAAATTGCTTTGTTATTATTTAATATATGCTCTCTTCATCATATATGGAATATATCAAATGTATTTGCAAGTTCTTTTATTTTATCTATAATGTCTGTAACTTTTTGATGTATCAAAGTTATCTCCCTTGCAGTGGCTATGTTGGAAGCAGACTGCTTCAAGATGATTAGAAAACATGGAGCAGAATACCAGAACAATAATTGAAAAAATATTTAATGATTTACGTGTAAAATCTTTCTGATAATGATAAGGACTCAACAAAATATGCCACCATTTTTGATGATATTGGTGAACTAATCATGAATAAATCATGTGAACTGCAAAGTAAAAGTCAGTATTTACCTGTGCTTTTTTAACTTTCTTTTTCAGGGATTCAATGTCAACGTCAGCATCTACAAAAATAATTAGTAGCAATTAAAAAAGAAAAAAAAAATACCTAAGAAGTAAAAAAATTTTTTAGCTGCTGCAGTTGTCTCAGAATTTAAAGACAGACATGAATATATTTATTCAATGTCTTGATGTTAAAATTTAAAAGTCTCTAGGTAAAAAAAAAAAACTGTGATTGACTTGAGAGAAAGCAAATCAGATATGAGCATCAGAAAGAAAAGAAATTTTTTAAAAAGCTGTTAAAAGAAAAGTAAATTTTATATTAAGTTCTTTAATTAAAAATAGTACTCCAAAGAAAATAGAACATACTTTGAAAGAGAAAAAAAAAGTTGCGGAAAAAAAGAAAATCATAATAAAAAGTGCAAGTTTTACCTGTTTTGGGCACTTTTGTGGCTGGTGCAGACTCTTCTGGGGCAATAAATGCCTGGCTTCTTTTCTCTTTCTGTCGGGCGGCAGCACTCTTTTGCTTATCCTGCAAGACCAAAGAAAACACATGAAAGAACCATTTACTAAGAGATATAATGGAACAGATTTTTTATAGTAGAAATGAACTTTCTTATAAACATTCTTAATTCTGTCAAAATACAACTGCCTTATCTATATATCTTCAGATAAAAGTAAGTAACATTTAATTTAAAAGAGGTCTCAACAAAATAATGTAATAACTTGTATCTGTCCATAAGGAAATTGTCTAGGATTTATATGCAGACAACTTCATGTTATGACCTATATCAAAAATATTTTTTTCTGGTGGGTTTGAATTTAGCATAAGTCATATTCAGTTGGTTATTCACAGCAAAGTCCACAAACCTTATTTTTTTTAATGTATTCTGCCTTTGAAATTAAATTAATCTTTTGCTTGCCAGTGGTTTGACATTGCCCGAGGTGTTGAAACGTGATTGTAATCGTGTAGTGATTTTTAACATGTTTTTGTTTTAATATCCTAAAATATTTTATATATACATACACACACACACACACACACACACACTGTCTGAATTGATTAAGCAAATCATATAAACTTCAATAATATAAATTTGGTTTGAAAAAAAATTGTTAACTTTTAAACAATCAATTTATATGTCAAAACAAAGCCCACTTAAAATTTTAGGTAGTATCAATATCTTTTATTGAAGTTATTGAAGTAATTTGATGTATTCTAAAAAACTACCACCTGAAGAAAGTGGCAAAAGAAAATAATCAATTTTACTTCAATAAAAAGGTAATAAAATCATCAAAAATTGATCAACATCTATAATAGAAAAAAATCACAAACACATAATAAGCCCTTGAATCCTTTACATTTTAATATAGTGACCCTTCTTCTCGATAAACAGCCAGTAATCTATTTGTTAATTTTTTTTTTTTTACTTCAGTTCAATTTCTAACAGGGTAATTTGAATTGCTTTCTATATGTCTGCTTTACTATAATATTCTTTGCTACTTTCATATAATTTCATCATCACAATTGACTCTAGAATTTCAATCAGATTCAGATCAGGACTCGATGGTGACCATTACATTATCTTCTCCCTGCTCAAAATCATTTATGGGTAAGCTTAGATACATGTGAAGGAGGATTGTTGCGCATAAATACACACTTCACTTTGAAACTGCGAGGATGAGACTTGTACCATGCAAAGAAAGTTTTGTTCATAAAACTGCAATAGTTAGCTCTGTTCAGTTTAACTCCTTCATCGACTTTGAATGGTCCAATAATGCTTTGGTCAACAATTACAGCTACTGCTTCCTTTTAGCTACACGTCTGAATTGGATAAAATCTATCCTTTGGCCCAGGTTCATCACATGTCGTTCAAGATTCATCCATGAAAATTACTTTACAAAAGTCAATTTTTATGTATTTCTTGGTCCAATTTTGATCCTTTAAAATATTTGCTTTAGTGGGAGGAGATTGCCTAGGAAATTTTTTTTACAGATCCCATTCACAAAGTATTCTACACCTTTTGTTCTTTTGACTTGCTCAATTCCAGTCTTTTCCAAAGATCTGAGTGCTGGTCAAAAATGGTTGTTTTGTTATAACTCGCTTTAGTTTACATTCATCCCAAGGAAGCAAGTTCTTAAAGCCTTTTCCTTTGCTTTGAGTACTCAACTTAGTTATATTTTCAACAGCCTTCTTTATCGTTTGATGATCTCTGCAAAGCTATCTTGATATCTCCAATGTGAACATTCCCTCACGCAATAACTTTGGTATTTTCTATTTTTCAGCAGTTGTTAGATCCTCATGTTTCAACATATATTATGGACAAAAAGAAAAAATAGTTTTTATTAGATTTCAGAAGTTTTAAGCTAATATTAGTTTAATCTGCATACTAACTTCAGTCAGTCCATTTTTGTAAAATCCAAATATCTCAAAAACTAACCATTAAAAATAACAGAAAATTAAGTTAAATATTTTACTAAGGATGGAAATGAATAACACTATTTACATTATTTTGAATATTGTCCTTATCTATGTCGCCATGTTGTATGCTCCGGCCTTCTTCAGTTTGGTTGGAATGTCGAACTGAACCCTTTATTTTCCTCACTATCTAGTTCCATGTACCAGGTCTAATGGATGTCAGTTATCCCCTCTGAAAGTTCTCCACTGCCTTAACCAGGTATTGAACTCACACTCTTTGGGTCCTGTCACTGGATCTAACTAATGCCTTTATCCACTGTGCCACTTGAGGACATCTGTGTATGAATTTCTGGGTATTATAAACCTAATGTCTTCAGCAACATGGCGACAATGATGAGGACAATAGTCCAAATAATGTAAATAGTGTACATAATACCTCATCTCAGAAATATAGATGGAAATGGATAAGTTTAAATTTGATAAATATTGGTTCAGAACTTTGAGTTATTGAGGTTTATTTGATTTGCATAATAACTTCAGACAGGCTGTATATGTAGATTTAATAACTTGGCTAATAAAATTTGAGGAATAAAAAGCCAACAAAATGATAACAATATTGGCAATAAGATTGATGATATTTATTATATATTAGCTTTTTGACTGAATTGAAGCACAAAGAGAAAGATTTTTAACATTGGAATTTTTGAACAGCCCTGTGTCCTTTTTCAATGAGACTAGGAATAAATAAAGAAACTCACTCTTCCAAGGAATGTTGTTGTTGTTGTTAGTTAGAGGGCTCCCTGTCAAAATTTTTTGAGTAAATCCAAATCCCTGTTTATCCTCTCAATGTGTGATTTTGTTTTGAAAATATATTTCTACTCCAATCTGCATCTTTCTTGCCAGCTGTTGAATGACGATGTTAAAAGCATGCAACTGATGTTATCAAGACTGTGGCCTGGTTGGTTGAAGTGTGCAATGACAGGTAAATTGTTGTTGCTGTCTTTGAGTTTTTTTTTATGGTTATTTAACCAAAGACACAATTCCATGCCTGTTTCTCCAACATAATTCCTTTTTTAGCATTTGTGGCAGAAAAGTAAATATATAAGAGTTGAACTATCACAAGTCAGCCAGTGGTTTGAATATTGTGTGAGTGCCATTAGTGTGTGAAATTGCTTTCAGGGATATGTTTAAAGACTTGGCATCAGGGTTTATTACAGGTGATATTCCCTTCGTGTGTGTGTGTGTATATATATATATATATATATATATATATATATATATATATTATGAACACAAGTTGTGCAATATTCTGTAAATATTTTTCTAAGAGATTTCTGTATGAAAAGGATTTTTTTGTTTTAAACTGTAGGAAGTTGAAATCTTGAGAATCGGAATAGAAATCAATCATTTTGCCAAGACTTTTTGATAGGAATTCTCAGTATTTCATCAGATATAAATGTAAAATTCAATTCTCTAAGGAAATTTGCATTTTTTATGTGTACAAAGTAAGATATTTTAACACTTTTACTAGCTTACATAAACTTCTGGTTATGGATAAAATTTTTTATTTTCATAGAAGTAAACAAGAACAGCATAAAGCAGAAATAAATTTGGATGACCGGGGGGTTGGGGGTCTTCGAAAGTGCTTCTCAGGATGACTGGGGGGCGCTTGAGTGCTTCTCAGGATGACTGGGGACCTTCAAGATCTCATATGACCATGGCTTCAAGAGACTCTCAGATAATCAGTGTTTCTAACCCTACACAATCAGCAGTTCTAGCTCTTCTCAGATGATCAGCAGTTCACAATACAGAATAGGTTCTTGATAATTTCATTGGATCATAGTGAAGACAAGAATCATTTGTTTGGAAATAACATGCAATAACCTTTTTTGACATTATTCTAACCATTGTCATTTTTAAACAGTGAAATAATTAAAAAATAGTTTGTTTTTTTTTTTTAAAAATGACATACCTTAATTTCTTGCATTTTCTTGGCTTTCTTCTCTCCTGCTTTTAAGAAATATTCACCAGTAGCCAATTCCTTGTCAATCTGCAAAAAGAATAAAAAATATGTACAACTGCTTAAGCCAAAAATAGAAACTTGTAGATTATGAAACAATTCTTCTGCTTTTGATATACAACTATTTTCCGATTAAAAGAACACACACGCATACACATAATCAACACTTTTACTAATTTTCTTCTATATTTAAGCAACATTCATTCATTAATTTCTTGCATGTTCTATGCCTGACTACTTTCAAACCTTTCATTTGTAGCAAAGAAGAAAAATTTCTCTAGTCAATATTTGAAATTATTACAACCCAAATCTTTTGGGTGCAAACGATGCTACAGGGTGTATTCTTTGATAAATTCTTTAACATTTTATATAAATTAATTATAATATTGACACATACTTGTGACCCAACTCAATAATAAAAAAAAAAACAACTCTTGCATCTTGATAAATTTTCTTTCATAAGTTAATGAAATATTATTGTTAGCTTATTTATTAACAATTTAACTTGCAAAACATTTTTAATAAAAGAAATGTTAAAAACCATTATGGTCAGGTATCAAGTTTACATATAGATTATGATGAGTTATTAGTTTATAAGTTTTAACTTGAGAACATTAAAGTAATAAAACAAATTTTTGTGAAAACCATAATAAGTAGATATTAAGTTTATATTTAGATTACATTGCATAAACTAAACAAATGCCCTTTGCTTTGTGTTTTTTATCATTTTAAATATTATTTTTAGTGGATACTCATATAGTTTATTAAATAGTATATATATTTATTTTCATCTACCAATCTGAATATTCAAGAAATCTTATTAAAAAAAAAAGAAAAAAAGATATGCATTCTCTGGCAGAATTTAAACCTGTGTACCCCTGGGTAGAAGGAAATCTTTTGTCAGATCCGACCTGGTCTAGACTGACTGAGCTATGAAGAACTTTGCAATATAATGCCTTTAAGCAAAATCTTTTCATAAATAATTCATCAAAATTTTCATATCTGCTCAGTTTTGTATCCAAAAATAAACAAAGCAATTTTCTAAAGAAGTAATGGATTTTTCATTTATTAAATTGACAGATTTTATCACTTTAAATGTTATTTTTATTGGATACTCATATTTGAATAGATGCACTCATTTATTAAACAGTATATATATATATATATATATATTTGTTTACTGGACTGAATATTTGAGAAATTTTATTAAAAAAAAAAAAATGGGTGATGCAGATTCGAATGTAGCACTTAGGTGGAGGCCAGGAGAAGTGATAAAAGGACAACATTAATGCCATCCCTCAAGTAATGGAAAGATAAGCCCCACCCTGGGTGATCAAGCTTTCAATCATACAGTGTGGTGCTAGAATTGCAGGCAAAGCATTACAACTTTTGAAGCCACCAGCATCTGTACCTGAGGAAAGCACCACTACAAAAGCTATGCATGCCTAGTGCATCCCTCCACCAACAGCCTGGTAGTAGAATTCCTTATCTCTCATGAGAGAGTGGTGGTAGTGGGGGGGGGAGGGGAAGGCTATGCCTCAGAATGAGTTCATCAAATGAAACATCAATGCAACAGCAGCACTTACAATCCACAATGAATTTATAAGAGAAGAAGTCTCAGCAAAGTACCAAGAATGAAAGTGTATTGTTGCCATACCTGGACAGGAGTTGCACTATCCTCACTTTCCATTCTGCATCCTCTTTCTCCACAGGTGCAACATCACCAACCTATCAATACTCTGTTACCTATATCACTATATCTATTGCAAATGTTCAGATGAGCAGCATTCTTTAGTTTCACCAATTCAGACCATTACAGCCAAGACTCTCCATGCTATCATTGAGTTGAATCTTCCTTATTTTCCATATTCCAACTGTAAGGAGGAAGTTCTACTCAAAACAGTCACTTTGTGGAACAGACTCCTGTGTGGATGCTTCCCTGAACACTACATTCTTACTCTCTTCAAGTTAAGGGCCAGTTGATATCTATCCTCCATATCCTCATAATCTTAACTTTCTACAACTTCCTTTTACATTCATATCACACACCTCATTCTTATTCTGCAAACTTCTACTTTGAGTGGCTCTTGAACATTGTAATGGGTAAACTTTAATAATAATAATAATAATAATAATAGAAAACACAAACACACAGATGCATCAAAACATGTTTGAAATGTAGTAGATGAAAGTGTTTATCAAAGTTTATTAATTACAATTATTAGTTCAATTATGCACACAATCATAGAAAATAATATTGAAACATATGAGAGTGTTACAGAGTACATGTAACCCATTTATGCATGACAGCAAACAAGTTGGTCATGGTATAAATCAGCTCTGAGCACAAAGCTGTATATATTAGACTATCATATTTTTGTATCATAATGAAGTGTTTAGACCTTTTTTGTTTTTGTATCATAATGAAGAATTTTAGTTTTTTGTTTTTGTATCTTGTTTAGACCTTTTTCGTTATGGTACAAGAATATTGCAGTTTGAACCTTTTTTGTTATAGTACAAAAATATTACAGTCTAATATATTGGGGTTTTGTGCCCAGAGCTGATTATGACAGTCCCCAGCTTGTTAGGTGTCATGCATAAATGGTTTAAGCTGTTGTCTTTAGTAACTGACAAGAAAAAGACTTAAATGAAAAAAGGCAGAACAAAAAAAAAAAACTCCAGTAAGTTGATCCTACATTGCAAAAAAAGCATCCCATAAATACTTCATGGTGCTAAGTGCTGCTTAAGTTGTTCAAATCTTGACTAAGATTTATTTTTGGAAGTCAAGGGAATTGGAACACAGAAAAAAAAAAGAAAGCAAAATTCTTGTATTTGGGTTTTGTGTAGGCACATCAAATTGAAAGATATGGAAGAAGAAGGAAATTTTAGAAATGAAGTTTACCTTGCTTTCAGGCATTGGAGGAGGGAAGGGTGTGTATTCTTTCTTTGGCTTCCTTGCAATCTTCTTTTTCTTGGCATGAGTCTTGGATTTGAATTTTGGCATAAATCGACTCCAGTCTTCATTCTTTAATGATTCATCTTTGGCCAGTTCTCTTTTTATCATGAGAGTCTATTAAATGGAAAAGGTGTTAGTAAAAAAAAAAAACAAAAAAAAAAAAAACAATTATAGTAAGTCAGTCAATTAACTAAGATGCTTTAGTCATTATACAATGTCAATTATTCTTGCTTAGATAAAGCCCAATTTGAAAAGCCATGTTTGTTAATGCTGATAATATTTGAAGTATAAGTTACTTAGTCCAACAGCATGGTAGAAGAAATCTATGTTACAGTGGTGGAAAAGTGACTGAAGCTGAGATGTCAGGTCAGGACAAATAACATTGCAGATTCTTCTTTGGATTTTATAAAAGATCTCTAAATATAAAGCAGGAGCACCAGACCATATATGGTAGCAATATTTGAAGTATGGTCAAATGGTAGACTAGATTCAGGAGAGAAAAAAATAAATATGGGCATTGGTTATACATGTTTTACTGTCATCTACTGGTCTTAAGTTCAATCCCAGGATCTGGTAGTCAAACACTGTTTTAGCAGGTACAAACAGTAACTAGCATTACAGAGACAAACACCACAATATTCAACAGATATCTTATATCAGCCAAAAACAATGATTGATTTGTTTAATGACATATCAACACTTTATGTGTCATTTCATGCTGAAATTTTATTGGGAGCTTTGAAGTAATAAAAATATTTTATTCTGTTTTCACAATTGAATACATGGTAGATGATACTCAGCTTTTGTGTATATACATGTTTGTGTGGACATCATTACTAGAGGTGTGTAGTTTTGTTGAAGTTATATTTGGGAATACAGTTTGATTTCTTTAAGAAATTGTAGTCTATTATATGAATTAATATCATAAAGGAGTTCTTACATGTTGATTGCCTTCAATTCATCTTTGGTGTTACAAGAAACTTTTTTGGTTTCTCACTCAACTGGGCCCCATAAATAATAATAAAGGGGACTGCAGTCTGGGGGGTTAGGTGTCCAGATGTAAGGGGTGATATGATCGCAGAAATTGTCTGATAGCCATGACTGGGTTCTCCTGCAGAGTTCTAGCAGCCACTATCTCCTCAAGACACTTGATTTAGGCCTCTGTGTTGAATCTGAAGCCCTCACCAACAAATCTGGGAGTTCTTTTCTTATCAGAGTGAGTTTTCCAAGCTGCTGTACCTTCATAATCACCATTAGACTCATCCAACTCTTTCTGAATCCTCTGCACTGCCCTCAGATTCACAACCAAATACTCAGAAATGTTCATATTGGAGCTTCTGGCACAAATGCCAAGCAGTACAGCATGCCGTTTCCAAATTTCTGGTAGAATGAATTGCATCATGGTGCACCTTTTCACACAGAGGGTGTTCAACTATACTGTGCAGTCGACAATTTACCTATTGCACTTTGTATATCAACCAAGACGAGAACAATAGTTTGAAACAATACAAATATAAATGATAATTTCTTTCTTACTTACTGGGATGCAGAGTTACATTAAGAGTTTTTTTTCTTACTTTATTTGAAATCTATGTAGAGTGTATTAAAACACTGGTTAGTTAATTTGGTAATATAAGCTGGGCTTGGTTGGTACAGATATTCAGACTCAATGGAAACAAGACAAGCAATAAATGAATAATTAACCAAGACAAGTTATCCTTGGACATGGACAACAGATTGAGAATGAGAACAATCTAATCCTATAGACTGAATAAAGGGTTCAGTTCAAAAAATAGTTTGAGTATAATTGATGGGTGCACTAGATGGCCTGAAATTTATTTAATTATAGCTACAAACTCAAAAACCATTTTAAATTGTCTAAATCAAACATTTTCTAGATTTGGATACCCTGAAGTCATCATTACAGATAATGCTCCCAACTTAAATAGTATAGATATAAACCAATTTTGTGAGCAGAATGGTATTCTGTAACACCATTCGATATCCTACCACCCTCAAGGATAGATAGAAAGATTTTATAGAATGCTTGCTAAAGCCATTAAATTTTCACATACCAAAAGACAAAGCTGGAGAACAGAAACATTACAATTTTTACTTGCATATCGTAATATGCCGCACATGTCTACTCAGGTGTCTCCAGCTAATCTACTTTTTGGTTGACCCTACCGTTACTACCAAGACTTAAAACAAAAAAAAAACAAAACAAAAAAAAAATAACAAAGCAAAACAGTGTGGTATTTTGCAAGGGGACCATGAGGCTCTTGTGGAGGAGAAAGATACACAAAAATTCCTTTCAAATTATCCAGACAGACAGTTGGAGGGTATAATGGCTTATAATATATATAATATATAATGGGGTATAATCTTATGATTATAACAATGAAGACAAGGACATTAAGTTTGACATAAATAAAAATTACATTGGAAGTCAGATTTTGGGTGTATTGTTTTAAATTACAAAATGGGATACATCCTTTTTAATCATCTGAGAGAACTTTTTTTGCCTTCCATCAGCATGGCTGATGCTAACCTCCAGTAGAGTAACACATTGACTCTCCTTGGGATAAAATTTTCCACTGACTGGAAGTGGAAAGGATATATTGTATCATTTGCTAGGTCTGCTGTTAGGAAAGTTAGTTCACGGTGTCATTGTTCAAAAATTGATATGGCAGTTCAATTCCACAAAGAAATGAACAAATCACAAGTTCAAACCCGAAGATCCAGGGACAGAAAGAAATGTTGAAATCATGAATTGCATATCAAATGTCAAAAATCACAATATACTAAAACAGTCAGAAATTCAATGCACAAGCTAACAGTTACACGCAAGCCAACAGACAAGGTAGAAAATTAAAAACTACTTCCCAATTTGAGAACATCAAACATGTTTATCGACAGAACAATAATTTTCATTGGTCAATGGGTGGAGAAGTTAAACAATATTAACATATCTGAGATGCATTTACAGCAACAGCTGCGACTGACTTGTTTCTATTTTGTCTTCACCATATTGTACAGAACACACATGCCCCTTTTTCTCGGTAAGTGACTTTCTCTTTTGTCACAGTCATGCTAGACAATTTTTTTCATCAGAATCTCTCTTGTACATTACATATAAATAACTCAAATAAATAAGGAATAAGAAGAATTTTTTAAAAACTGGGTTTGAAGAGATATCACCATTGAGAAAAACAGATGAATGAAAATTTTATTTAAAAAAAAACAAAAAAAAAAAACAAAAAAAAAACACTTACCTTAATGTTATAAATTGGGTGGATATTTTTCATTGTGTCAAGAACAATTTTTCGCACCTATAAATTCAAGAAAATAATAATTCATTTTTAAAACAAAAAATCATTGAGTCAGAAACATGGAAGATTTTTCAATATGAAGAGATAAGAAACTACAGCTCAAAAATAAAAGAAGAAAACAAAAGAAAGAAAGAAAGAAAGTAATTGGTGAAGGATGAAATAGAAAGAGAAGGGTTAATCATTGATCCACCAAGTTCTTTTGATACAAGTATAGAGCAAAAGGAAAAAGAGAAAGTAACCAACTACGATTCAGTGAAGTTTAAATTTGTAATGCCTTGTAAGTTAAAATAAGGTCACAATCACACCAGTTGTCATCGATATTCTTGGTACGGTGACTGACAGAAAAGAGACATAAATAAAGAAAATTGGCATTGATTATTAAAGAAAGGCAGCCTTTTAAGAATGTTGTGAAGAATCCAGAAGGTGAAGAAGACTTATAATCAAAGGAGAATTGTATGATACCTAATTCTGCTGGTTTTGGGCCACTGATGATGATGATGATGATGATGATGATAAGAAGAAATGCAAAAGAAAATGGAAAGAAGGAAAGGTATCAAGATTTGAAACAAGAGATAGCACACTGGGGGAGGCGGGGCTTAAGAAAGCAGAAGTTGTTCCTGTTGTTGCAGGCACCATTGGAACAGTGACAGACAAAATCCAAAAATGACTGGAAAAAATTGGGACTGTGAACAAAGATGCTCCAGAAGGCAGCACTGCTTGGGACAGCAATAATTCTAAGAAAAGTTTCATCAATGTAGAGAGATGAAGAAAAGACAGAACCCATAATAATCATGAATGGATCATAGTAAATTATTAAATTGTGGTAGAAGATTCACTCGAGAAAAAGCAGATGAATAGCGATAATAATAAAAATAATAATAAAAACCAAATATGACCCATTGAAGTTTGAACTCACACAGCTTTACAAGTTGAGGGAAGATCATAATCATACTAGTTGTCATTGGTGCTCTTTGTACAATGATTGACAGAAAAAAGACATGGATAAAGAAATTTAGCATTGGTTGTCCAGTGAAACTGTTGCAGAAAGGAAACCTCTTAGGAATGGCAAGAATAATCTAAAATTATCTAAGGATGCTGTTTGTTGTCTGCTCTTCATGAATTAATTATCAAATATTAAGATCTTATCTGATTAAATGCTACTACTATTACAAAGAATTCATTGATTAACCCTTAATTCATTGTGCCCTTTTGATACAAAAATAGAGCAAAAGGATGAAGAGAAAGTAATCAACTTTAAACCATTGAAGTTTGCATTTGCAAGCCTTTGAAAGTTAAAAGATCACAATCATACCAGTTTTCATTGGAGCTCTTCATACAGTGATTGATTGACTAGAGACATGGATAAAGAAAATTATGATGGATTGTCTAGTGTAATTCTTGCTGAAAGCCTTTTATAAATGCCAAAAATGATCTGAAAAGTGATGAACACTTAGTCAGATGAAAATTGCATGATATCCGAGGCTGTTGCTTTTGGTCCACTCTTCATGCCTTAATTACCAAATATTATGATCTTATCTGAGAAAATACTACTACTATTACTACTAATAATGATTAACCCTTGATTCATTGTATCTTGGATTGCCAAGTGAAACTGTTGCAGAAAGGAAGTCTTTATGAATGGGAAGAATAATTCAAAAAGTGACAAACACATACGGTCAGAGGAAAATTGCATAACACCTAAGGCTGCTGCATGTCGGCATTAATTATGAGATATGAAGATCTTATCTGACAAAATATTGATAGTAATAATAATAAATGGTTTGGTTTGTAGAATCTTTAATTTGCAATAAAACATGCCCTTTTTACTGTTGATAGTTTGTATATTTTATCATAAGTAAAATATTCATACAAAAGGAAAAGAAAAAAAAAAGGATAAAAATATATTAAAAGATAGCAAAAGAAAAACAAAAAAAAAAAGAACAAATGAGTTACTTCCCCTGCTTCAATGATATCTGTTACTTTTAGGTATCAAATAAAAATGCCAGCATGATTCAATTCCTTCAATCCCCACTCACTGGCTCAAACACCAACATGGGGATTGTTTGGTATGGTATACTTATTATTTTTCCAATAATTTTCTGACATGATTATTTTGATCCATAGTCTTATTTCATGAGTTGAAAAAATCCCAGTAATATGACTTTTCCCCTACAGTAGTAGTATTTAGTACAATAATAGTATTAATATAATATGCTGCTGGACATAAAGTGGGAATTGGTTTTTATATTGTCATTAAGTAATAAACTGATTCCCCAGAATTACTACAATTATGATAATTAGCAAAAATATATTTAGTGATGGACATGTTATAATCTTTAAATTGTAAGGACTTTGCAAGACATTCCATCATTTTTGAGGGTGTGCATAATTTGGTTTGGTTTATCTCTTAATGGGTTATTTAATGCCAACATTAAAAAAAATGTATTGCTGGTAATAATTATTTACAAAAATGTATTGCTGATAATAATTATTTACAAAAATGTATTGCTGATAATAATTATTTACAAAAATGTATTGCTGATAATAATTATTTACAAAAATGTATTGCTGATAATAATTATTTACAAAAATGTATTGCTGGTAATATTTTTCCTTCAAAAATGTATTGCTGATAATATTTTTTTTACTAAAAAATATATTGCCAGTAATATCTTTTCCTTCAAAAATGTATTGCTGTTAATAATTTTCCTTTAAAAAATGTATTGTCGGTATTAAAACCTATTTGTACACTTTCATAGTGTTCCGACTCCAGTTTGGGGGGGGGGAACTATTTGCTCATAGTTGGGACTCTAACAGGTGCTACCACCTCAAATCAGGGTGGACCTGGGAACACCAACAATTAAGAGGTGGTTCCATGCTCCTCAAAACCTCCTGAACAGAGGCCTTGCTATCGGATGTAGTTTATCGTCTTACCCAGGACGTGGATGTAGTTTATCATCATATCTAGGACAGGGATAGGCATAAAATTATATGTATTGGACATAAAGTGGGAGATCGGTTTTCTATTGCTATTAAGTAATAAACTGATCTGCCTGAATTAATGAATATTATGATAATTATCAAAAATGGCCCATGGCCATATCACATAGCACTGTTTCCTGTATAATTACTAAAGTTAAGCCTGGTCACTACCTAGATGGGTGACTGCTTGGGAATACAAGGTGCTGTCAGCTTCGATATGCAGGTGGAACAATTGATAATAGCTCAGAATTATTAAAATTAAAGAGCTGAGTTCCAATTCCAGTTAGGTTCATTATATTCACTTTTGTGCAAATACTTTTGGGAAAGGTATGAATTTTACCTCTTTTCCCCAGTTATGGGTTAGTTAGTAAGACTTCTAGAATCACTATTATCTTAAAAAAAAAAAAAAATTCTGACAATCTACAAATATTTTCTGGCTTTAAAATAATCTGCAAAGGGTTGATAAGAGGTAAAAAATGAAGCAATTAATCAAAAATATATTTAAAGACTGACATGTGAAAATTTTCAAATAGTAAGGAATTAACAAAACATGACTTCATTTTTTATGGTATGGATTATCTAGCATTAATATAAGATTCTACTAGACAAAAAACTAGAGAAGCAATTTTCTCCTTTTATAAAATAATAAACTAATCATTACTACATATAATAATTGAAAAGAATATTTGAAAGCTGACATGTGAAAATATTCTAATAATAATAATAATAATAATAGTAAAGCCTTAGCAAAATCTATAATAATTTGTTCCAGGAATCAAAACTTTCTAGTTGAATGTTTATTTTTTTTTTTAATCATTACTATACCAGGTGGTACTTGTATTTGGTATGCAAAAGTACATCTAGTGTATAAAATGTAAATATGTAACAATTTTGAAACAGTGGTAGTAACAAATACAACCTTCGTTCCATGATAGTTGTTATATTTAGTGCATGAAATTTGTCCTGAATTAGTTGTTAAATTTGTAAATAAAAACAACAAAGAAAGAAAACTGGCAAAATTTAACCTTTGTACCTTAAAAAAAATACCCCCCTGCAACAAACAAACAAACACCCACCATACAAAAAAAAAAAAAATGGTGCAGCAAAAAAAATGTTTTTTCTCTTGATACCACTATAACTGTATACTTTCTCAACAATGTTTTAAAATGCCGTTTAGAATTTTAATAACAAAAACAATACACGCTATTTAATTATTAAATTATTTGTTTACAATATTTTCATTTTATATTTACAAGATTATAAAAATAAAAACCATATTCCCATATTTTTATAATCTTGTAAGTAAACAATTTAACATCAAAATAGTGTCTAATATTTTTGTGGAATATATATATAAAACATTTTTTTTAATTATATACCCTTTAACAGACTGTTTCACACAGTGCATTTTTCAAAATAGGTGTTAGTTTCCTATGGATGCTCTGAGCTTTATAGTTCTTTTTAACATTTTTTTTTCAAAAGAAATGCATCAGTGTGTCGACTGTTGAAAATAATTTTGTTCCATTTGTTTATTAATCCATTCACATTTTTTAATCCTATGATTTTCAGTTTCTACTGTGTAAACAGATGGCAATTTCTTCCTCTATTAGCTTTCTTCTTCTTTCTTATATTCCATTCTACTACTGGTGTTTCCTCCTTTCATTTTATTTTATGTGCATTAAAAAGCTCTTTTAAATGTATTTAAAATAGATCAGACATAAGAAAAGGAATATACAAATCTCATAAATATGTGTGCGGAGATAATGAGAAAGTGAGAAAGCTTATACAGTCAATGCACTTTGCCACATTCTGCCAGGCATCCTCAGGTTGGAATGTACAATAAACTGCATGTAAGGAAAGACCTAATAAATCCAGTTTAATTAGAAAAGAATTCATTAAGAAGAAAATGCATTGAAAATGCACTGATCACACAGTTCTTTACAGTCAACTTTAGACCACAATATTACCGATCAACACAAATGCATTTGTAGCAAATTTCTGTATATGAACTAAAAAAGAAAGAAAAAAGGCAAAAGAACCCCTAGAGTGGCCTAATTTCAAATGTTAACAGCATCATTACGAAAAAAAAATTTTTTTTTCTGGGCGGAGTAAATAAGGTTATTTATTACCCTTTCTTTATAAATTGCAACACACTTTTTTTTTTTTTTTTTTTTTTTTTAAGAGTGTTTGTGACCTGAGGATGCCAGGTAGAAGGAGGCAAAATGCATATGTGTATGCTATATTTAAAGCTAAAAGGCTAAAAGCACTCAAAATATATGATATGAGTGTGTGTAAATATTGCATTCAAGCTTGAACCAGAGTGTTGACCTTAATGTCCACTTGACATTGAAGTCAACATCCAGCAGAGACAGTGCTTCGATGTCTTATATGCAATCAGCAGGCAATGATGATTGTGTATAAGCATGAAACAGACTGTTGCCAGTAAATGATAACTTCAATGCCCACTTTTAAATTTACATATGCTCTATACTCTGATACTGAGCACTTTAACCTATAAATATAGCATACCTCAAAACTATACTTTTATTTTATATCATATTTTATATATATATATATATATATATATATATATATATATTCATTCCAATTGTCATTTAGTGTATAACTGTTGGGACCATCTACCCAAATTCTTAACATTTAGTGTAATATATATGCAATATTTACACATGCTGTATCCTGTTTTTTTAGCAATTTCAGCCATAAACACAACATAGTGTGTAAATGAGATAAAAATCAAATGTAGATCAAATGTAGATCACAATCTAACAGGATGATATAATAAAGGAACAAATAGGAAACATATATTAATCTAACATGTTTCACTTTTATTAAAGTTTTGTCAGAGATTGAGAGAAAACAGACATTATATAGGCTTATAACTGCATGAATGACACCCTTCTCCTCAGATTCAAAAGCTCAAAAATAAAGGAAACAGGAAAAGAATTCTTTTCATTTTTTGTTTTTCTACAGACAAATGAGAATATTTCAAGATACTAATAAGAACGAGAATCAGAAATGGAAGAACAAAAAAAAAAAAAAAAAAAAAATTAAGTCATAAGCAAAAAAAGAAACAAATGAAAACCACCAAGCTGTTGGAGACATTGGGTGGGTGCTGAATTCTATAAATTCCACTTGGGTAATGGTTGGCAGCAGAAATTTGTCAGAATGTGGGCAGTAAGCGTCTCTCACCAGGGCAAATCAACAGCTGGAAGAGACAATAACAAAGCCAAAAGTTACAACTGTGATGTAAGTGTGGATTTCACAGCTCTGACCTTGGCACCATTCTTACCAAAAGCAACTATTTTCCTTGCTTCCTCTTCGATTCCACCCCTCACCAACACCCACCACAAAAAAGCACTGTCTTTAACATCAATGCCATTAAAAACAAAACAAAAAAAAATGTCTGCTGTAGACATTATGATTGAGGAATTTATATTTCTTTTTAGTGCTTCTATTATTAAAAATTCAGCTGATCTTCTTAGCAGTGAAAGGTGGTGTGCAATGTTATACACAAGAGAGGATTAGGTTGATTCATAGAGTCTGGCTTATTTAAAGGAGGTTGATTTTTTTTTTGGGGGGGGGAAGAGGGAGAGAGAAAGAGAGAGAGGAAAAAACACCTTTCATTTGTTTTTGTTCTGCAGAGTGAGTATTTGGCAGGGTAAACGGAGGGGAACTGACTGTAAGTTACTTATTCTTTTGCAAGACTTAGATTTGGACGTTCTTTGGACGTCTTTCAAGAAAAGTGCTTATCATCATCCTGAGAACAGACAGGTAATCAAGTACTTATTGGCTATGGTTATATTTAGACCACATCAGCTTACTGGCCATTGAAAATGCACTCAGCGATGCAGGAGAGTGCATCAAAAGTACATATACACCATAAATATGGTATAAAGTAATGATACGGAATGTGTCTTAAAATCAATTTACCTGTACAATTGTACAGAAGAAAATGGTGATTTACCGTGGTGGTCAAAATCACTGTGTTACATGGTGCTATATATATTTCTGTAATAAATTCTTAATAAATATTGTTATTATTTTACTTATGTGTAAGATAATCCTACATTTACAATTCCTTACAGCTAACCATAAAAAGAAATGTTGATCAAAACTGCCTAAAACCTTTAAGCGTGTATTGTCTCAAAATTTATCAAATGTTGAATACGCCCCCACCTCTGACAAAGGTGTCATACATACATATATATATATATATCTCCAAATAAAGAGAAAGAACAGTCAGATTAAAAATCCACAATAGACTTTGGTATTTATT
The DNA here is from genome assembly GCA_903632075.3 of Acanthosepion pharaonis. Lineage (NCBI taxonomy): Eukaryota > Metazoa > Mollusca > Cephalopoda > Sepiida > Sepiidae > Acanthosepion > Acanthosepion pharaonis. Next base: position 638,690 of record CAHIKZ030000879.1, read on the forward strand.
TTTTTTAAAAAGTGCTCAATACAAAGTAGAGCTTAATATTATAATATTCTTTCTGAAGTTATTCAACAGTTCTTGAAAATGGAACAAAAATTTTAGTTCCAAAACGTGGGAATTTCCATATTGTGATGATAAAAGATTTTAAAAATATTCTAAACGATAATATATATATATATATATATATATATATATATATAAAGGCCTCACCGCTGCATGAAGTCAGTATTAAAAATTAAGTAAATATGCAAATTTGTTTCAATCCTTGTTAATTGGAAGCATCTGGTCTGGAGTAGAGTGATCTAAAAATTGCTATTTTTTTTTTGCTATGAAGCAGTAGTAATTTCGCTTTGTGTGGCTGTAAGTTAGTTGGGTGAACCTTACAGCTTTTTGAAAATTGTCCCTTACTACAATATTAAAAGTTTGATTTGGTATGAAAATGTAAACTCTTAGTAGATAAAATAGAGCATTAGGCAAAGATATTGAATAAAGGTGCCTCTAAAAAGCAGAAAATTTAAAGAATGAAAAAAGAAAAAAAAAGAAGAAAAAGTGATTTGTAACTGACTGATAATATGTATGGAGTATATGCAGTAATTCTCAAGTGTAACCTGCCCCCCCCCCACAAAATTCAAGGGAGATAAATATTGTGCTAATTACAGCCTACTCTATAATCAAATGTTATCAGCGCAACACTAATGCAAACCTTTATGACGATGTTATTTTTTTTAATCATTTCACCCCAAGCAAGATGATAATGCCACTAGAACTCGGGGGTACAGGAAGTGAAAGAGAAAGTGAAAGACAATGATAAGATTGAAAATGGGGAAGATTGAGGAAAGTACAAAAAAGAACGGGGTTCAAGAAAACAGAAGATGGCGATTAATATTGCATTTAAATTTTTGAAGATTGTACTTATCAAGAAAGCAAGAAATTGGGAGGGAGTTTCACAGATGGAAAGTGTGAGAACAGAAATTGGCAGTTGCATCTAACTAGATCAACAGTAAAATGTAGACACCAATCTAGTAGCATACTTAAATTCATGTAGTCAGGGCACCAAGGAACAAAGCTCACCAGAGTAGCTGCCATGAAAATATTTGTACTGAATTCAGTTTATTCACTTTCATTGACATTGTTACACATCAAGAAGGTCTGTATGAACACCATTTCCATGGTACAAAATGATGCGGAGCCATACACTGTGTGATATTTTACAAAGCTGTACTTTTGTTGATAGTTGCAAAGGCTCTCCAAATGGCATCCTTCAACTGACGGGTATTCTGGTATTGTTCAAGTGAAACACTCTCCTTGAAAATTATATATATATATATATATATATATATATATATATATATATATATGTGGTGACAAGACTTTCAGACCACCCTATAAATTTTGGTGATTAGTGTCTCACATTTCAAAATTTAAATATTACACATGTTTAACATGAATATACTTGAACTTATGATTACATAAATAAATATATACATTTCTGGATGTATGTATATGTCTAAACAACAACCACATCACTACACACAAATGGTCATTGCTACTTAAATTTTAACAGCTGCCACACTACCAACCAAAAAAAAAAAAAAAAAAAAAAAAATCAATAATATATAGTCAGCGTTTATGCATAAAATCCCACCAGTTTTAACCCTGGGGATTACAAAAACTACACAGGGCATCTAATCAATCACTTTCTCAATAGAAATTATCGCCTCAGAACAATTAAAAAAAAAAAAAAAAAAAATCAATCCTTAAGACTTCTAAACACAATAAGGAATACTCTTCTAAACTACAAAACAAACATGAAAAATTCCAGAATTCCCAAAGTTTTCAATTTTAATTACAACATTCACAAACTATCTCTATATATTATATTTGACTCCACAATTAGATAGTGAAATCACATTTAATACTAGGCGACAACCTCCAATAACAGCTTACATCATCTAGACTACCCAAATCACCCACTCATCAAGGTATTGTGTAATAAACCCTGATGCCAAGTTTGTAAACATTATCACCAAAAGTGCCTTTACACCACCAGGGACATGTACAATAATCTGAACTTCTCTCTTGACTTGTGACAGTTCAAAAATATTTAATTTTTTGCAACAAATGCAATGCAAGAAATTATATTGGTTAAACTTGTACAGAATTCCATCTTCGGTTTAATAACCTCTCCCACCCAAAAAAAGAAACATCATTTAGAGTCCCCATTTAGCTGCCAACAAAACTGTCAAAGATCCGAGTTAAAATTAATTTTTAAAATAAATTCCTTCTGGAATGCACCATATAAACCAAACTGGTTAGACTATGTATCCAAAACATATTTTTTAAAAATATTTAATTTAAAATTTCAATGTACCCCTCCTTCATGTGCAATCACATCAACATAAATATCACTTTAGTCCAATGAAGTCCTAAAGGACAAAATATGTCATTTTGTCATAGATTTTTTTTGTAAACTAGCAAAAAACAAAATGATAATTCCTCAAAAATAGCAATAAAGATTATCACATCTTATATATACTGTCTAATTAATACAATATATTAACATTAACACCAGGATTTGTTTTTGCTGGCTTTAGAAAGATCTATAAATAAAACAAAACATATATTATTTATGTTGTATCAACTATGCCAAAGCTTGCCTGGAATTGCTGATGTGTTACTGTAGAAAGTCTATTGAATGGAAACTGGGAGAGAAGAAAAAAACAAAAAGAACTGTGAGAAAGAGAAAATGAATGGAGAAAATCCACAAAAATAGAAATGGTGTGCCTTCTCACTGAACTTCTTCAACATTTATAATGAGGTAATCCTGCAAGAATTAAAAGTCCTACCAGGTTTCATTATTGGCAGCCATAATTTTAAGAATGTAAGTGCAGATGACACAGTATTGATAGAAGACACAGGAAGGAAACTACAAGAACCTGTACAGAAGGTAGTAAAGGAAAGTGGGAGAAAAAAAATGATTAAACATGAATTGTATGGTTGTCAGCAAGAGGAAGTGATCAAGATGCAAACTATGGAATGGCAATAACAAAATCAAGCAGGTATAAAATTTTAAGTATCTAGGAAGTGTTTTAACTGAGGATGGAAAATGTAACATTGAAATCTGATGGTGAATTGGAATAGCCAAAGATTCATTCCAAAAGCTAAGTGAAGTATTAAGAAACAGGAAAATTTCATTCAAAACAAAGAAAAGTTTGCTGAACTGTAGTATTGGTCCACTTATATGGCAGTGAATAGTGGACAATTTCCTCACAGATGAAGGACGAGTGACAATCTGAGTAATGGAAACAAAAAGAAGAAAAAATGCTTATACTTAGAATGAGAAAAAGAGTTGAAATATATAGGGCACATAATGAAGAAAGAGGGCTTGGAAAAGTTAACACTCACAGGATATATTGAAGACAAGAAAGACAGAGGAAAGAAGCAAATAAGTTTAGGTAAATGGTTAGCAGAAAAGGGATTAGGATTGACTGATTTATTTTTTACAGCTTATCAACCCTTGGTAGGTTATTTAAAGGCAGAAAATAATTTTAGATTGTAAAAGTGTTATTTGGGAGATAATGATTTACTGGTACAAGATCGATTAAATAACTCACAGCGGGGGAGGGTGTTGATGAGGTGGATTTTTACTTTCCTCAAGGGTATTTGCATGTAAGTAAATATAACAAACCTGACTTGAATTGTATCTCCAATTTCCAACTCTGAGCCATTATCCATTACACCACCCGCATGTCCAAGTATACAGCACCTGGTATTTCCCAGCAGGCTCAAAGTTGCTTAATTTTGGTCATTATTTGTAAGCCAATAAAGATAGCAAAAAGACAAACCCTACTAAAAGCTACAAAGGACAGAAAGTTGTGGAGAGCCATGATCATTCATGTTTTGAAGAGACACAATAGAAGAAAAGAAAGAGAAATAGTGGCTGAGAGGATGAAAACAATACTTGCTAGCCACCATACCACTAGGCTTTTGAGTAATACGTTCCTCTCTATGTACATAATATCAACAGCAAAAGCACATATCTAATTTGTGTTTCAAGCTGATAAAGAAAAAATCCTTGATATAAGAATGAAGATTTTCTGTTAAATACATATCAGTAAATATATATATATATATTTTTAAGTTTGATTTTTTATTAAACTTGTGCTAATGTATTTTTTTTCAAAATGAACATGTGTAAACTTAAAGATAAATTTATAAATATTCATTTCTATCACATGCTTAGATAAACACAACAGCATTCCTTTTTCTCCTCATTTTTATTTTTTTTTTATCCCTTTTTCCTTGTTTTTATAAACATGTGACAGTTTACATGTGCACTCACTCATTCAGGAGACTCATGATGGCTAACAAGCCAGTCTTGTAGATCATTCCAACCAATGAGCAAAGCTTGATTCTCACTGAGTGCCCTATGCTTATAGTTTGGTGCCAAAATAAACACTTACTTATCTATAAGGGAGTGCTGAAAAGTTCTTGGCCTGAATAAAAATAACCTTGAGATTTGGTTAGATCTTGGGAAGTGGATAATTCCAAGAAGTTTTTCTGCACACTCCTCTGTGTGTGTGTGTGTGTGTGTGTGTGTAACAATAACTAAGATTGTGTTTTGAACCTCACACCACCACTAAAAAATATGGTTGACCAGGGTATTTCTTAAAGGTCATGTTTTTAAGTTAAGCAATTTTTGCAATTGGAATGTCCAATATACAGTGGATTAAATAGTGAAACATAAAAATAAATGTACACTTATTGTTTCTTTGTGTTGATTTCCCAATGGGGGTGGGACTGTATATTTATTTCTGATTAAATACAGAAATTTTTGCACAAGACCAAAGGGGAAATGGGGAAAGGCTGGTCCCCAGTAACTATCCTAGTCAATCAGAATCATGACCCATTCATTCAATACAATATACTCAACCGCCATAAGAACTTCTCAATCCTACATGTACCACAATGCCACATATTCACAAGAGACCTTACAAAACACCCAATGATGTAAAAATTTATAATGTCCAAAATTAAATTTGAAAAATTAACTATCTTTCCCCCATTTTATTTCTGTTTATAAATACAAGTTGCAAAGTAAAATCTTTACCTTGATAAAGTCCTTCATGCTAAAAAAAAGAATTCATCTAAAGAAGATTTTCTTAAATTTAAATGTCAAATCTGTTTATTTAAGTTTTATCATACTGTTCCAATTTCTGAATGAGATGTATATTGGGATTAAAATTATGAATAAACTGTCCAAAGTTCATGTTTGTTTCCCTTGTTTTATTCATGTACTTTCAGCTTATCTCAGTCATTATTAAGAAGTGGGTGTTGTTAGTATGGTAGACTATATTTTCTGACTATATCCTAGTGTTTTTAGATTGCTGGAAATGGAATTGGAGAAAACATATATTGTATATTTGCATATATTGTTATTTTTGTATATGTATGAAATATTTTGTAAACATCTCAATAAGCCATCTCATGTAGAGAAAGATATTTAATATGGGTTGTTTCTTTTGCATTAGAATGGCTTTTGGATTTTTTGTCTTTTTTCTTGCAGTGAATTCTGTATAGTATTTTGGTATTATCTATGAATATTTATCTCATGTTGATAGTTGTAATTTGATACTTTCTGATCAACATGTGTATGAATTGCATTAAGTTTTGACAAGTGACAAGTTAAACTACAAGAGGCCAATGTAAGAATTTAAGAATGATTTTTGAAGTCCTGTGTTATATACACATACAGATTTCAGAATGATTTTCAGAGTCTGCTTAGAAATCTGGTCTTGCAGACTAATTTACTAGCAAAAGGAGTTTGATTTTCATTCAATGAGCCATTACTGTCCTCATGTACAAGAAATAATTTCATTCTGTTGCCTAATGGGAATAACATCAAATTAAAAATGTTACCAATTCTTACATTATATATATATATATATATATATATATAATGACAAAATATAGTTTTTAAGATATGCTGTATTTATCAGTGAAAACTGCTCAGTATCAGGCCTGATGATTGAGCTTAAACCTGAAACAAACTGCCACACTGATTTTATATATAAATGTAGAGATAGATCAGTAAGTCCATATCTTAATACAGTTATTAACTGAATTTTGATCTGAAACATTCACTGTATAACTTTCGATCTATGAGTAATTGAGAAGTATTGGGTTAAGTGCATAGGAAAGGAAGGGGATTATGTTGAAAAATAAAGATCTGTTGTTTAGAATCATTTTTTTTCATTCTTTGGTCACATCTTCATTGATATATTTTTCTCTCTTTCTCCAAAAATGTTTTGTTCAAGTCAACTGACAAAGTCTGTTTAATTTTTAAATGTATCTTTTAAATTTAAAAAAAAAAAAAAAAAAAAAAAAAAAAAACAAATTGTGACCAAAATTATTGATAACTTCTCCAAAGTTCATTTTTTGTTCAAGTACTTTTGATTGTCCCAGTTATTATCAAGAACTGGGTGTCTTCAGTGTAATAGACAAAAGTTATTTTTTAGAGACTTTAGGAATTCAATTTTTAGTCCAAAGTGATGACATGTTCAATGGTTAAAAAGAACTACACTACACCTGCAACTAAAATAAATAAAGTCATAAATGCTCAAAAGTTTGCTACCAATGGTAGTATTGAAACTGTAAGAAGTATAAGATTATTGATTACTTCTCTGTTTGGTAATTTCAGACAAAATCAATCACATTTATTCTTAGCTTCTTCTCTCCAACTTCAAATCAATCCATTCCGTCTTATGAAGCATCTATTCCAAACTGATTTATTTTCTGAGAGATTGCGACAAGATTTACTTCATGCAAGGGTAGAAAATTGGATTTTAAATACGGTTTTCAAAAGTTGGTAAGCAATACCATTACCGAGATACCAATAATGGATTTTCTTAATTTACTCTTAACCATTAAATGGGAGACATCTTCAAATATGAGATTTACTTTGCAAAATATTCTTGACTGACTTTGTTTTTTATGGCTTATCAACCTTTTGCAGGTTATTTAAAGCCAGAAAATATTTTTAGATAAGAATTTTTTGGAGATAATAATGATTTACTGATACAAGTCTTACTAATTAACCCAAAGCTGGGAGGAGAAGAGGTGGATTTATACTTTCCCCAAGGGATTTTGCATGTAAGTGAATATAACCAACCCAACTGGAATTGGAACTAGGCTCTCCGATTTCCAATTCTGAGCTGTTATCCATCATATCACCCATGTATACAAGTTTACAGTACCTGGTATTCCATCTCATATAAAGTACTCAGGCAGCCTAGTTGAAAAACTAATAGAAATGAACATGACTAATAAACACAAGGTCAGTCTAGATATAAAATCCCTGTACACCAATGTCCCAGTTGAAAAATGCCTAAATCTCTTCAAGAACATCTAACACAATCCAAGATGTCAACAGCTAAAATAAAAACCTGCTGTCCCATCATCAATGAATGCTACTTCACATTTAATAATGAATGTTACAAACACAAATTTGAATTACCAATGGGATCACCTCTCAGTGGAGTGATGGCATGTATTTCCTGAATCTGGTCCTTTCCAAAATATTTTTCCCAAACACTCAACTTACTTCCTTTATATTGATGATGCTCTACTTACATCCCCGTTATACTGATTTACCTTGCCTAGTAGATCAACTAAACAACCAAACACACAATGGAAATTACATATGAAATGGAAGAACACAATTCCCTACCCTTCCTAGATATCAAGCTACACCACATTAATAACAGTTTAAAACCGTGTCCACCAGAAATCAACTGAAAAAAAAAAAACTTAATAAATTTCTATTCCCATCATAACAAAATAAAATCTGGCATAATCATTGGATTCTACCTAAGAGTACTAAGAATATGCAACCAGGATTATTTACATGAAGAGGAGAAATACATTGAAAATGTTTTCAAACTTCTCCAGTACCCTAATTATTTTATGCTCAATGTGAAACAAAAGGCCCATAATATATTCCAAAACAAAAAAATATGGCTCCTCCCGAAAAACCTAATGAATCAAAAAAATATATTATCCTACCAACTGTCACATCTACAATCAAAAAGAATCTATATAAACTCAACATATAATTTGTTACTACTACTACTATATAAAATACAATAAAAGACTTAGTCAATACTAAACAAAACAATAAGCTAAAACCTGAAGGAGGAGTTTACTCCATTGCTTGTAATAATTGTCACAAAAATATATAGGAGAAACTTCAAGGAATTTAAATAAAAGATTATATGAACACAAAAGAGACATTTTACAAAATACGTTAAATGTGTTGGTTGCTTACTGTAATGGGACTGACCACAATTTTGATAAAAAAATGCTACTCTGATCAAAGGAGGAAATAATTTACTATGATATAAATGTCTAGAGAGTGCCTTGATCACATGATCATCTACAGTAAATTTGTGCCGTGGCTCTTACAAAATTTCAGCATTCCTGGTGATCTTCAAATATCTCAGTGTGAGATACCTCATAACAAAAGTGACAATAAGAAAAAGAATCCAAATGAATTTGGCTAGAGGAAAAAAAAAAAAGTTCTATGATTCCCAATACTCCTCATTCGCATGCATGTGTAGTTATACCAATATAACAAATTTAGTCTGATGAAGTCCTGAAGGATGAAAAACATCACAAGTAAATATTTTCCACTTTTTCATAGAATTTCCTCAATACTGTTCTTGATATATGAAATATATATATTGTTATCTCATATATATCTCTATCGTCAGTAAGAGAAGGTTTGTTTTTGAACCCTAAACCAGGATTCTGAATACCTCTAAGGCAGGCAGCAGGGCCAGATTTAGAGGCCCTAGGCTATTCTATTTGTGAGGCTCCTCCAAATTCCTCATTCTCACAAGTAGAGAAAAATGGAAGAGTGTTAAATTAAACAACTTGTGTAAAGCCAAGGATGATGACGGGTATTTAAAATTACTGAAGGGTTATGTAGAGTCTATAATGCATTATGACAGCATGTGTAAGAACGGCCTATGACAATGTCAAAAAAATTATACACCTTGACTAGAGGTCCCTTAGATTTTGAGGTCCTAGACATCAGCCTGCTAAACCTATAGCATAGTACTGGCAGGTAGGCTCTCCCCATTGAGAAGATCAGTATAAACACAATTGTCATACTTCCATTACCATCCCCTCACCAGTAAATATCATAAATGTCTATAACATGCTCCCTTAATTTTGTGATCTGAAATTGTGAGTGAGGAGACATTGCTTTTTAGAATATGTAGCAGTCAACTATTTACAACTATTTATTTGGTTTGTAAAAAAAAAAAAAAAAAAAAGAATTATATAGTTTATATCATGTTCTTAAATTATAAACACACATTCCAGTGACTGGTGGCTATTTGCCAGCAGTAGCATAAAACAAAACAGTAATTTAATCCCAAAGAATTGTAGCATTTCCTTTGCTTTGAGCATTTCATTCCAAAGAACTGTAACATCTCCTTTGCTTCAAGTATTTCATTCCAAAGAACTGTAACATCTCCTTTGCTTCAAGTATTTCATTCCAAAGAACTTCAGATATTTTGAGAATGAAATAGCAATGAAACCACAACATTCAACCCTGTCAGGAAATATATTACATACTGGTCATTTCCTTTGAATCCATATTTCAAATTTTCATATTATTCACTGATCAGCCCAAAGGACATTGCCTTGTACAGTACTACTTAAGTATACTGGTTCATTTGTAAAAAATATTAAGAAATTTTTCAGTGAATAATTTTTGCGGATTAGCATTCCTTAGACCTTCTTAACATTTTTCAGAATAAAAATTATTTTTTAGTTTTTCATAATATAAAAATCAATCCCTGACTTTTTACAGGGTTATCTAAACTTGAACTTTTATTTACAAATGTCAAGTTTGAAACTGCTACTATTGCTTTTGTGATGATTAGTGATAGATGATAAACTAATGGAGTAAAAAAAAAAAAAAAAAACAGAGCTCAGATTGGACCAATTTCAAATCCAGCAGATGTTAATGACCTCAATATGTGAAAAAGAAAAAAAAAAAGTACTCTCTAGCTATACTATCTGAAAAGGTTATTTATTGCTCTTTCTTCAAAAATTCCAACACACAGGTTGTCTTTCATTCCAATCTGAAGATGCTTACCATAAAAAGGTGAAATTTGTAGTCTGTAAAAGCTTTATACTTTGTCTATTATATCGACTTTTGTTTGGATACTATTCCACATCCTACTTCCACCCATATACGAGTGTGGACATAAGAATGAACACTGTATGTGGACTGTCAGTTTCATTCTTCAGAACAAGACTTGACTTGTATATGATATTGAAGCATGAAATTGACAGTCACCATACAGTGTTGATTCCTATGTGTACACTGTCTATATTGCTAAATGGACTACCTTTGGTATTGAGTATACTTTTGTCCATTCCTTCCTTAGGTGCCATACATAATAAAAACTTGGTTGACTTGGCAGAAGAATTTCCACAGTAGATTTCTATTATTTTCTGCAGTAGACTGGTTGTCAACCAAGGCATAGACTGTCCTGTTATTTAACCCATAGTGGTGAGAGATGATATGGATTCATACATTTCCCAAGGGTGTTTGCATGTAAGTGAATGTAATGAATTTGATCTCAGCTATCAGATTTTTCACTATCCATCACCCTCCCTCCAAACATACTACACCTGGTATTCATCAATCTAGGTACTGTCAACACCGCTTAACTTTGGTATAAGTCTAACATTTATTCATGCTTTGAATATTGCTGCCACATATGGTCGGGTGCTCCTGCTGTATATTTAGAGATTCATGATAGAATAGAAAAAAGAATCAGCAATATTGTTGGTGCTGTCCTGGTGTCTCAGTTACTTTCCCACTGTCATAATGTAGCTTTGATGTGCCTTTTCTATAAACACTTTTATGGTAATTGTTCAGATGAACTCTTTACTATGTCAGATGTCATTAATTTAAGCACAGTACTAGATTGGCATAAAAGTCTCATCAATTTACAGTTGAATTGGTTAGTTGTAACCTTAAGTTCTATGCTAACAGTTTTTCCTCACACTTCTTGTTTACTGAAAACTCTTCCAGCTCCATGCTTTCCAACCAACTTTGATCTTCAAAAATTTGAATGCAGTGTCAATCATTATCTACTGTCTTCTTGATTAGTCTTCTATTGTTCTTGCTTAATAATATTTCTCTCTTTTTCTTATTCTTTTACATTCAGTAATCCCTTGAGTCTTAGCGGCTTTACTGGACAAGAACTGGTGTTTCAATGTGATATAGATGGATTCCATATAAATATAGCAAATTTAAACAATATATAAAACACCCACGCATACTGGACTCTGTTAGGAGTCAGTGGGTTGTTAAAAATTTAACAAAAAAAAACAAAAAACTCACAAACCCAGAAATGTCTTTGTATTTTATTCAAAAGACAGAAATACTTTTACTCTCTCTCTCTCAACATTTTCTTTTTGAATATTAATCTAATCAGTGCTTTGTAATTTATTTCTAGGTTTATGAATGAATCCCATTGTAAAGTGCTGTCGACAAAACCTCTTTTATCTTACCTATCAATGGAAGGCTCATAATCTCTCTATTGTTTGAGTGCCAACTCTGCCAGTCTTCACACCCAGCTATTATCGAATGCATTTTCATTTACCTTAAACAGCTCTCATAGTTAAAAGACGGAGGGGGGGGGGGAACCAAATGACAGAGATGCAAAGATCCACATTGTTTTGTTTATTTTTTATTCATTCATATTAATGAAAGAAGTTATTAATGCATATTCAAAAAGCCTCTTTCATAGTCAGTAAATGTATTTGGTATTATGACAGGGTGCTGAAAACTTGTTCTGACCCACTTCCCAAAATTAGATATATTTTTAATCCCTTCTTGGCAAGGGTTGAGAACTTTTTAGCACTACTCATGAATCTGTGCGTGTACACAAACACACGCACATATATATATATATATATATATATATATATATATATATATATATATATATAGGGCCAGGTTAAGACCCATACACCTGTGAGTTAAGTATGCTTGTATGGAGTCTTGATAAGTAGTGCAAATAAATAAAAGGCTATCAACTGAGAATGTGCATCGTGGAAATGCTAGCTGGAAATAAATATAGAATGAAGACATATAAGACTATCAAGAGAGGCTGACCATCAGAAACAACACCAACCAAGAAAGAAACAATCTCAGCTGTGCAGTCACAGTTAAATGAGCCATGACCAGATTCTAACAGAACTGTGACCAGAAGTGGTCATGTCATCAACAAACTAGTGTGTTACAGACTCGCATGAAAATATGGCTAAAATAATGCCAAACGAACATGAAGGTAGTCTACCTCTGTTCACAAAATTAAATCTCATTAAGTTAATTAGTAATACTAACTTATTCAAGAGAGGAGATGTGTTGTATTGAGTAAATACAATCCTCATTATCTCCCTTAGCTCATTCACTTATTAACCAATCAAAATACCAATAAAGTTTCATTGCAGGTCAGGTGTCCCCACTTCATAATGGCGGCCTGTTGATTCAAATGTTAATCGTGTTTGACTTATTTCTTTAGATGTGTACAACAACATCATATCATTACAATTTCTGTGGTGCCCCATTTCCTTGATGCCCTAAGCACATACTTATTTTTAATGGTTAACCCAACTATATATATATATATATATATATATATATATATATATATATATATATATATATATATATATATATATGATAGAAATTATTAGGAGGATTTGATAATTATATTTAAGTAATTCATCGAGTCTGAAAGAAACCTCAACAGAATGCAGAAAGCACTGGACAGCCGTTTCATCCTATATTTGGGACTCATCAGCAGTGCGCATCCACTACCAAGAATTGAAACCCTGACAGTTAGGTTGTCAAGCTTGAACCAGCTTCTAATGCTCTAGAGTGAGCGGCTTGGTGAGAGTAGTGGCTCCAGGGGGCACAGTCCTATGGTTACAGAGAACTCAGTAAGAGTTCCACCACGAAGTATGTGAGCGAGCGGCGCTATATTGAGTCTGATTTGCAATCTCTTTGTCACCGAGGCCCGGGGGAACAGTTGGTATGATGTTTGCTTGACAACCTAACTGTTGGGGTTTCAATTCTCGGTAGTGGATGCGCACTGCTGATGAGTCCCAAATATAGGACGAACTATCAGACTCGATGAATTACTTTATATATATATATATATATACACACACACATATATATATATTTATATACACATTGTTACATATAACAGACAACAAATGTCTATTATATTTGATTATGAGCTGTTCTACATTTTGTATAGTGGCTTTAGTTTTGTGAGAAAATATCGGCAAAAACTGCCCAATATTCGGATATTTTTTTTTATTATGCTGTTCCTCGATCTAAGCTTTTGGCTCACATGAGCCATTGTCAGAGTGGTTATATGAACATTACAACAGAGATGTTCACCATCAAAGATGACATCCTGTTATATTTACATAGAAGTTTGCTATGCGATGATAACGGTCGCAGAATAAGCAGATGCAGGTCGTAAATTCATAATGTGGTTCTATGACCACAGTTTCATGTTTATTTTTTGAATTTGAAAAAAATTAATAAAAAAAATGGGTAGATAGGACTTATTAATAAACAAAACCAAACTGAAGAAAGATGGTCCTCACTAAGACCTACATGTTTCATTTGTTTGAAGCCATTTTTAATCATTAATTCAAGAATGCAGCAGACTATATCAACTTCTTTAGTTTTTCTTACTCCCCAATAAGGTGCCTTATCTATCATGTAGTTTAGATATTTCTGAATGAGTTTGGTGCCATGTATGACATCTATATGACTATCAACTAAATGTGTAAGTCTGGTATGGCTGACCATATCAGGAAGGAGAAATGTACATATTTACCCTCCTTGGGATGAAGCCCAGATAATTGATAAAGAACATTATTGAAGAGTAAGAAAAACTAAAGGTGATATAGTCTGCGGACTAAAGGATTAATCCGAATTAGTTTTCAAATCTGGTTTTCTTAGTTTAGCAAAGTTGGTGTTGGAAAGCACCGTTTACTCTACATAATTTGAAAACACACAGGTACTTGGTGTACCTAAGAATTGCGGCAACAGATGCCTGATGGTTAAATTAATGAACAGTTACTGTCTAGTTTTGTTTCTTTTTCTAAATGAAAGAGGTTTTTCTTTTCTCTCAAGAATTTCAAATAATGAGACCAGAAGAATGGATTAGCACAAATATTGTGTTAACAATAGCAACTACACAAAAAAGATTGTGTTGTGGCATGTCAACACTTGTTGGGTTATTGAATGCTGCAATCAGGTTGTTTTTTTTTAATTATATCCGATTCTATAAACATTTGGTAACAGGTAAGTATTGGTCATTTATATTCAAGTTTGTAAGCTATGATGTGCATTGTGGTGTAACGGATATTGACTTGGAGTGAGTGTTTGTTACATTCACTTATGTGCAAATACCCTTGGGAAAGGTATGAATCTATCTCTTCTCCCCCAGCTATGAGCTGAATAGACTGAGTTCTTTAGCCTTCATTGGCAATCAGTCTACCACAGAAAGAAATGGCAACGAACTGTGGAAAAAAAATCTGCCTTGTTGGTCATGTATCAAAAGATACATGATCGCTCAAGTGTATATCATGCATGGCATTTAACTGACTGACTGAAGCATTTGCTTGGTTCAGTGATAGGTAAATATTGGTCATTTCTATTTAAGCATTTAATTGGTTCAAGGATAGGTAAACATTAGTTCTTTATATTTGTAAGTATTTACTAGGTATGTGGGCATGTTCTTTCCTCTCAAATGAGAATACAATCAGCCTAATTTAGACCCCACTGACAGGGCAAATAAAAAAAAAGAGATTTAAGTTTTCTAACAATGTTGGATATGTTAATGACACTTCTTCAAGTTACAATTAAAATCTTTCTTTCTAAAAATAACTAGCTTGGTACTGCAAAAGATGAAAAAAAAAATGTTTTGAAACCATTCCAACAGATTCCTGAATTTCTGACAGAAATGTTGCCATCACCACCACTATCAAGCTGAAGTTAATTGCTGTCTTACATCACAGTACAGCATTTAGACTCAAATCATGGAAAACTGGGATCAGGGTTGGCTATGTGTATATCATTCATACTTTAAGGTGTATACATCTCTGTCGTCTTGATAACACTTCATTCAAGAAAGCTAGTTTTGTACCCCATTTGTTAGAGAGAGCAGTCTTCCTCAAACAGTCATGGAAAAGCTGCATTTTTTAATACAATGTTCAGCTCATTGTTACACAGTTGAAAATTTGGAACAATTTGATTAATTGCTTTGTTTTTTTATGGTTTATCAACACTTTCACATCCAATCTGCCCAAACACCTAGTAAATATCGTCTTTCAGTGTTTAACCAGCTGTAACCTGCATCATGTATGCTCTGGCATAATATATGGCGACATCATTGCAAATAAGGCAGGAAGTCACATAAACAATGAGATTTCAAGAGCTGATATTTACGCAGCAAATTTGTGTGCGTTTAATGCTAAAGGGTTAAAGTTTCATCTTAAGATTGTACAAATAATTTTTTTTAGCTTTATTCAAATGATGAGCAATTTTTTGAGAACAATTTTTACACATACAAACACTACTGTTTAACCCATAGCTGTTGGAGGAGATGGATTTATACCTTTCCTAAGGGTATTTGCGCCAAAGTGAACATAACGAATCCAATGGGAATTGGAACATGGTTCTCTGATTAAAAATTCTGAGCCATTATCCATTACACCAACCACACATCCAACCTTACAGTACAGGGTATTCTCAAGCAGACACCCATCTAGGTACTGACCAGGCTTCATGTTGTTTAACTTCGGTGATTGTACAGGAATTGGTGTTTCAATATGATATGGTCATAAGCCCTTTATGCTACCCACACATCCAAGCTTACGGCACCTGGTATTCCCAAGCAGCCACCCATATAGGTACTGATCATGTTCGATGTTGCTTAACTTTGGTGAGTGTATGGGAATTGATGTGTCAATGTGATGTGGCTGTAAGCCTGGTGCAAGGTCAGGTGAATATAATAGTTAAGGTAGAACAGATCAACTGAATTCCAAAATTGTTTTCCTGTGTTATTCTTGCTCTATGTGGCTTTGTCTTGTGATGAAAGAGAACAATATCTTTCCTTTAATCCATTAATGACTTCAGAACTTCTTCATCAAAATTCAATGAATGCCCCTGCCTGGGTTCATCTTCCGGCAAATTTTCTTCAGAACAAAACTTCACAGACCAATTTCGTACATGCTGGTCAAGTATAACTCCTTGACAATAAACATTACATATTTTTATAGATGTCCCCAAAGTGTTAGCCTCTTGCTTGACCTCCTGTAACATTATGCAACGTAAATGTACATTCAATCCCTCTATTTGGTTTGGAATAAGAAATTTATTCTTTAATCCATTGTGTATGCTGCCATGAAAAAACTAAATGTTAAAGTACTCTAGACTTTTTTCTTATTCACCCTGTGTGATTAGTAGTTAGGATAATATATGTCATCAAAATTGGTTCCCAAAATGGAAATTACATATAATTGAACCTTATCTATCTATCATGTCTATCTGTTCATTGTCTATCAATCTATTATGTCTATCTAACTATCAACTACTGAAGACTGGATATAGTCTATCAGAGCAGAGCAGTAAAAAAAAAAAAAAAAAAAAACTGATATTCAGTTTTAAAATTTAATAATATTATCAGCAATTATTTACACTATTTAAATGCAGGTTATTGTCCTTATCTTTGTTGTTGTTATCAAGACATTTCAGCCACTGTATCCTTCAGCCATCATCAGGTGCATGTAATCTACAGGGAATTCCAAACAGAATCCTTTATTTAAGCTACACAGGAGTAGACTGCTCTTGTTTCACTGTCATGTCTAGTTCTTATTTTTAGTACTGCTCAGTTATGGCTTACTCTGTTTCCACTGAGTCCAAGTATACACTGCCTAGCTCAGAGATTGAACTCTCAATTACTATATCACCAAATTCACAAACCAATGTTTTAATCAACTAGGTTATGGTCTTGCAGAAACAGGACAAGCAGCAACTGAGCAGTACTAAAAATAAAAACTTGACAAGATCTCCCTAGACATAGACAGTGGAACAAAAACTGTTATATCCCAGGCTGTTGGGGTAAATGGAAATGAATGAAAATAAAAGACAAGTGTATTTTAACACATAAATAAGCAAATTTTATTCATTCACTTCCCAAGAACAGCAAGGGTTGTATGGATTGAAACAATGAATTCCACATGCATATCAGCTGGTTGCCATGTTCCATTCAGAAATAGCACCCTTGTCTTGACAGACAAAGGAAGTAACTCAATTGTATTTGGAGTCATCATCCTTTTTAGGGGAAGGAATTTAGCTTCTGCTAACAAGAACAGTCTACTCTTGTAGATTAAAGAGATCAGTTTGTAATTCCCTGTAGGTTACCCAGATCAACATACACCTGATGAAGGCTGGAGAGCACAATGGTTGAAATGTTGTGATAACAACATTAGAGGTGAAGACAATAGTCCACATGAAAATGGTTTAAATAATGTTAACTCCCTATCGCAAAAATTCAAGCAGAAATACTCAGCAATTATCCAATTATGTGGGGAAAAAAAGAGGTGGGGCAAGAGAAATAATTATAAAATCAATTTACACTGTCAAGAGACAAGGGAATTGTCAGATTTCAAAGAAAAGTCTACCGTTAAGTTCACAGTAGAATAAACCAGCATGAAATAACATTGAAATTGAGAATTATGTATTGCAAGTATGAACTGTCTTATTACACAATTTATTAATGAAGGGAAAAAAAAAGAAACAGTCTCCTGTTCAATTTGACTTAGGGTATGAAAAAACTATCAGAGTACAAGGAGACATGAAATTAAGGAAAAAAAAAAAAAATCCCTCCACCCCATTAGCCTAAGAATGGCAGTACAGTATCATCATCAGAATAGCTATTAGAGAAGGGCAATACACACACACATATACATGTTATAATCCAATTGTTGTAAAAGAAAAGAAAATGGTAGAAAAAAAAATGACTTGTTGCCAAAGGATATGGCCAAGGTTTCCACTCTGTTAATGATGGGTTATCTTGAAGGGTCAAATAAGCATGGATAAAGAGAAATAGCCAATAGTGATAACTGAGAAACACCAGAATAAGATTTTACAAAATTTAATTATACATTAGAATATAGAAAATATGTCTGCATGTAAAGATGTGTGTAGTGTATGTGACATGAAAATCAAAAGAAACACTTAGTTTTTGTTTCATTGTCTGAAATATAATGTTTTCTTTTTTTCCTTTCTCTCTTTTTTTTCATATTTCTTTTTTTCTTCTCTGTCAGTTCAGTTCTTTGTTTTCGCATTTGCAGGAATATCTTTTAAATTCTGTTTCTTATTCTTTACTGTCGCAAGTTTTGACCCCAAGTGATGGTAGTTCCTTTTTCACATCTTCAGCAATTTAAAATTCCTTTTAGTTAGGAAGATTTGGGATAGTGTTGAGTGTTGCTTTCTTCAATTTGATAATTGGATGAATCACACATGCTCTTGTCTTTGGTGATTAACACTTGGATTAATTCAGTATTGCATTTTGGTCTGGGACTATTTTGTCAATCAAATATATGTGCACATACAGCATGGTGTGTGTGTGAGTTAGGATTAGGCTACAGTCTCTTCATTATACAATTCCCTTTAGTTGACAATAACAAAAGGAAGGGTGTTGATTGTTCAAGCTCTGCAGTTAACTGATTCTGCAGATATTTTTCCTGCGCAGCTTTTCATATTGGATCAAATGATTCTGTATAAGTGTGAGGTGTTATTTTTAGATCTCATCTGATTTTGTTTCTAGGGTCAGTCATTTGGCTGCCCAACAGTTCATCAGACTGCTGACTTCAACTAGTTGAGAGAGAGAGAGTGGGTGAACATCACAGTTACAGAAGGAAAAAAGAGATGGTTCACTATAGGTGTAAAGTGTATTGAGAGGTTGGCTGTGTAGTAATGTAACAATATATATGTGAATAAAGACAAAAGAAAAACTTATCTTAGGTGATGTGTTTCAATCTCTGAGTGGCATTATCAAGGCAAATGTCAGGATTTTATTTTTGGACAAGTATTTATATACAAGAGCAAAAATGTTATTGCTTTTTCAAAAGTTTTTGGCATCAGGGTGCTCATAAATATACAAAATTTTGAAAACCAAATAACATTTTTGCTCTTGTGTGTGTGTGTGTGTGTGTATGTGTAATAAAATAAAATCCTTACATTTGCCTTGATATAGTCCGTCAGAGGACGAAACACATTGGCCAAGATAAGTTTGCCTTTTTCTCTTTATTTATATTGTCCTTTTACAGTTATACTTTATCTGAAATCCGCTGGTATATAATCCAAGTGGATCCTAGTAATATAAAATATTAAAACTGATCCACAAAAAGAGCTCAATGCATTTATTAATACAAAGCAATATAATTAATTAATCAACAATAAAATCCAAAATTACCTCATATAGGGAAGAGACTATTTTGGCAGACAAAGATATCGGTTGTCTGTCTTATCAACCGCGGTGTAGGCTGAGTTCATGTCTGTACAGATGAGGAGGAAAGGGGGAGGCAGGAAGTAGAATTTAATTGTGAAAGCTAAAAAATCAACCTGTCAAAAAACTAATACAGAATTTATCCATTTCAATGTTTCAGTCAGATGAAAGGCATGAGGACAAGGGTCAGGGGAGGGTGGAAAGTATTTGTCTTAAAGGGAAGAAGTTTTATAATATTAACATTATGACATTGATTTGGGGTTATATGAAAAATGGAATATTAATTTAAAATTAAAAGAGAACTAAAAAAAAGGGTATAAAAATAAATTTAAAATATATACATAAAAGGATGTAAGGGATTAGTGGAAAGAGAGATAGGAGATCTTAGAGTAGGGGAAAATTTATAAATTATAATTAATATAGTGTAAAGAGGTTATAGAGGGGGGAATTAAATATAGGGATTAGAATTCGTTATACTGTCGACATTTGAAGAGTTAGAGAGGAGTGGAAATTATGGAAATTTGGTAGCTAATTAAGTTAAACCTATATTATGGAAATTTGAATTTGTTTTTATGTCAACATTTTAACACTAATTCATTCCTCTCATTTAATAGTTGGCTTTGATTAATGTATTTTATTATTTTAATTTTTTCTTCTGAACATAAGTCACACCTATCTCTAAGGCTATTAGTAATACATGGTGAAGTTTGGAAAATTATAGGTTCCGCAGTATATATATATATATATATATATATGGGAAAATAATATATACATTTTTTATATATCAAGACCAATTTTAGGGGAAAGAAGTGGAAAAAGTTTTCGTGTGATGTGCTTCATCATTTAGAATTTAACTGGACTAAATTTATGTTGATGTGACTGCATATGTTCATGAAGGATAGGAGAGGACACTGAAAATTTTTAATTTTCTACTTTTTTAAAATTTAACATGTTTTGGGTCCATAATCTAGCTGATTTCATTTAAATTTCTTTTTTTGTTTTAATCACTTTTGTTATTAAATGTCCCACATTGTGATAATAGAAGATCTGTCAAGAATAATGAAATGTTGTAAGAACATGGACACACATTTCCTGTGGGTGATCTAGTGATTAATGTAAAAATAAATTTAACTTGATCAAATCCTAAACATGAAATGTGTCACACGAAAACTATTCCCACTTTGTCATATAATAGAAAAAAGATTACTTGACTTATCAATTTTATCCGACTTCAAAGTTTCTTTGTAAAATTCCCAGTCTTCAGGGGGTTCTGGTTTTAAATGATATTTCCAATTTTTTCAATTTGTTCCATGTCTTTTTTTGGTCACTTTTTTTTTTTTTTACTCTGTTTTGTACATGTGTGTATTCATGAATTTAATGTTCTTTTGCAAAAGTGCACATTCATGAAATTTTGCTTTTCTGTAAGGCCTTTTTTCAGATGTAGATTTTTCTTCAAAATTAAATTAAATTTTTTTATGATTTATATAGAAGTTATGTTATATTATTAATTAAATTGTAATATTTGTTAATTTGTATTATCAACGAAACTATAATATTTTATGTTGTATTTGTATTATTAATATTTTAATTGATTTATTATGTTATATTATTATTAAAGTAACAAAGTAAATATTTGTAAATGGGCTGATGCTGACATATTAGCATTCAACAAGGGAAGTACCATTACATTGAGATAGCGAACAAATGCTTAGAATTTTTCCAGGTTTGTTCAATTTACAAACAGCAAACATGTATAGGTTTAGAGATTGTCTTGTTTAACGAAACAAAGAATTTTGTTTGAACCACATGTAGTTTGCTATCAATGATAGTGAATTTTTTTAGTTAAGATGTGAGGGAGTAATTTCAAACATTAGTCATTCAAAGATCCTATAAAAAAAAATTGAGAGCATCAATTCCGAAACAATGAAGAAAAAGGTTTTCAACATTTATTGATGGTTATTTAGGAAAAACACACATACACACACAAAAACAAAAAGAAACAAACAATCCCTTTTTTCAGGAGTGATGAAGTCCAGTACTACCTTCTATGTCTCATGTCCCTTCAGGACATGGGCGATTAAGGATTTCTACAACTTTCTATCCTCTGTAGCTTTTAGCAATGTTTGTCTTTTTAATAACCCTTCAACTTTGTTCTTTCATCCATCTACACAAGTTTGTTAGATAAGTTATTCAGTTTTCCCCTGTTCATTTTACTTTGATATTTCCTTTAAGTGTCAAATTTTTAAAGCCTTCTTCTGACATTATGAATCTCAGAAATTTAAATGATCTCTTTCTAATTCTAAGTAATCTTTTCATTTTTCTTAAAACTTCTTCATTACTTACAGGTTCCATACATGGTATTCTCAACATCCTTCTGTAGAACCACATTTCTGTTTCCTCAAGTCTTCTTCACTTTATCTGTGAGGAAATTTTCCAGCAGTCACTGCCATAATGGAGGATAGATATTGCATAACAGTTTATCACCTTTATTTTCTTATTTTATTTTTTTTTATTTACAAAATTTCCCTATTTCTTAGTTTTTTGGAAGGCATTTTTTGCTATTCCAACGTGCTTCAAATTTCAGTGTCACTTTTTCCGTGCTCTGTTAAAACTTCCCAGATATTTAAACTTCTGTACTTGTTTGATTTTGACATCTCCAATTCAGATTTTTTTCTCTTGTTGACAACCATACATTCTGTCTTCTTACAATTGATGGTTAGTCCTTTCTTCTTGCTTTCCTTTACTAACTTGTCTAGGAAGTCCTATAGTTTTCTTTTTGTGAAAGAGAATGGCACATCAAAAATTATTAAGAAACTCTCAGATTCTCCTCCTGATATAAATCCTTCAGCTCTGGGTCATTTTGAGATGGGAAGTAAGAAAAATATCCAGATTTGCTTTAGAACACCTCTTGTTTCTTGCCATCTACAATCTTCAAAAATTTAAATGCAACTCCAATCACCATCTTCTGTCTTCCTTGATATTGTTTTTTATTGTCCTTTCTTCTAATTCTCTTTTTCAATAATTCTGTGTCTCTGAGTGGCATTATCACCTTGCTTGGAGTGAAATGATTAGAAAAAAAAAGAAGAGATATCCCACAAGAGAAGATAGCAGATCTGATAAATATCTGAAACAACAAAAGTCTATCAAACTTCAATTTGCATACTATTCTGGAATAAAAGCCCCCTCTTTCAAAATAATGTCCCTTTTTGGCATGTCTGTAATTATTGATATACTATATTTCTTTTTATATTTATACCTTGTTTCTTCAGGATGTAGGAGATCATGGCTCTCCACAGATTCCTTTTCTTTATTAATTGCCATGAATCCTTTGAAAGAGAGTGGAGTAGGTTCCTATTGTCTTCTCTACAATTTTGAATTCTGAGTTGCCCCACCCAAAACTCAAGAGACCAATCTGCCCTGCTATTCAGTCTATAGCTATATTAATATTATTTAAGGCCGACTTACAACCGGATACATGAACATTAGAGTCTGTTATTTCTGCTAATAAATTTAAAAAGATGAGATTACTGGTAAACTAATACTGCACTTACAAATTTAAGGGTAGTACAAGATTGGCAGATAGGTCTCATCATTTTACAGTTGAAATTACTAGATGTAATTGCTACACTAACAGTTTCTTCTCTCACACTTTTTGTAGAACTGTTTTTTGTTGCTTCTTTTAATCATTTCATCCTAAGCAAGGCATTAAAGCCACTAAGCTGCAAAGGATTACTAAGTGTGAAAGAATAGGAAAAAAAAAAAAAAAAAAAAAAAAAAAAAAAAAAAGAAAACATTAAGGAGAGTACAATAAAAGAACAGGAGTTAAGAAGATAATGATTGACATTAGAATTAAATATTTGAAAATCAAAGTTGGCTGGAAAAGCAAGAAGTCGGTAGAGTGTTCCTAAAACAAACTTATCAGAGAAATTACATACTCGCTTTTGCTTTTTCAGTCAACTGTGATCTTTAAAATCTAAATGTCGATTTTCTACCTTATTAAATTATCTTTTATTTTTCTCTCTCTTTAAATTTTTATTTCTAAGGTTCTTTCACACTCAGTAACCTTTTGCATTTTGTTTGTATTATCACCTTGATTGGGGTGATTCTTTTTTTGGTGGTGGTGGTGGTGGTAGTGGGAGTCAATTTATTATTTTTTTTTTTTTTACAGTTTATCAACCCATTGCAGGTTATTTAAAGCCAGAAGATATTTTTAGATTGTAAGAAGTTTCTGGAGTTCAGTAAAAGTTTCTCAAAGGTATTTGTGTATTAGTGAATATAACAAACCTGACCAGAATTGGAACTTGGCTCTCTGATTTCCAATTCTGAGCTGTTATCCATTACATCAGCCACACACCAATGCTTGCAGCACCTTGCATTTCCAAACAGTTAGCCATTTAGGTGCTGACTAGGCTTGATGTTGCTTAACTTCAGTGACTGTTTAACAACCACTGTTGTTTGAAATGGTTAAAAGAAAAAGAAAATTTAACTGCAAGCATTCTGGTGTTCAGATCTTTGGTCAATTCCAACAGGCTATGATTAGGTGAAATTTCTTTGGGGCATGACAGGTGAAATTTTCTAATAATGATATCCAATTTGAATTGATATTTAAACTCAGAGAAAATGGGGTTAAAAATCTGCAAATATTTTCAAGAGATTAGCATTGGTTACAGTCTTTGAATAGGAAGGAATGGATTCCAGCTGAAAAACATCTTAATTCTTACGTTCACCTCTTCAGTTCTTTCTTCCCAACTTTGGGAGGAATGTTAAAATCATTAATCCCACAGATGGATTGTGCAAGCTTTGATTTGAGAAACATTGACACCAATGTGATATTAATTTTCCTTTTCTTTGATTGATATCATTGCACAGGCATGCTCTGCAAATAATTACTTAGAAAAGAAAAGAAAGAAAAACCAATCCTTACAGAGTCGAGTAACCCGTTATACCCAAGGACAAATTTCAAAACATATGTTAAGGTGTTTTTATCACAGTCAATTACATATATATCCAGACAAATTCCCTTATAGCTCATTTAATAAAATATCTAGAGATGGTGTTTTTTAGAGGCAGTATAACTGGAGAAAACCATCTTGATTTTTAGTGTACAATCAACAGCTGAAAGTTTACAATCGCAGAAGAAACTTTATATATATATATATATAAGTTTTGTCGTGATTTTATAACATATTTATGTTATAATTTTTAAATAAATAATTATATATATATATATATATATATATATAAGTGCATAGGTATGCAGAAAATAGAAAAGAACACGGGTGCATAATCCGGGGTTCCTTAGTATTTTTGTTTTTATTTAATTTTAATAATTATTTGGATGATTTCGGCTCTCATTTTTGAAACATGAGAACTCTTATGTAGCGACAGAATCATATTTTTAAACAAAAAATATTATAATATATATATATATAAGTGAACATAGAAGTCAAGACTTAGAGGCAACAGTCTGTTTCATGCTATATGCAATCGTCAGGCCACATATTCGTTTATATATATATATATATATATATATATATATACATACACACACACACACACAGAATAGTTACTTAACTGTAATTTTCCCCCCAACTCTGCAATTTCGTGGTAATATATCCATTTTTCAAGGGATTAATCCGTATATTAAATATCTACAATTGTAATGAATATTATTACAATAATGACTATCTTACAATTGGAAATATTTAATATGCAGATTAACCCTTTGAAAAGTGGACATATTACGATGAAATTGCAGAGTTGGGGAAAATTACAGTTAAGTAATTCTGATATATATATATATAAAAATATAAACTCTAGATGCATATATAAAAAAACATCTATACATTCAGTTAAAAATAAAAACCATTGTTGATAATGGCTAAAAGAATAGTTGAAAGTGGTCGTATATGCAGAACATTTAGACAAATTCTAGACATTTTATGTCCAGAAAAGGAAAACATTTATACAAACACAAGAAAAATTAAATAAAAAGCTTAATCCTAGCACCTTGTCAGTGGTCTTTAATGAAACATGTTTAAAAACGGGGATGCTGCCCAAATAAACAATTTCACCTCCAAAACTTTGGAGTTGAGATGCTGAAGGTAACGTCAATCAGCTAAGTGACAAACTTGTATTTATATTAATTATATAATACAAATATAAAATTTTTCACTTAATATATATTGATATATATATATATATATATATATATATATATATATATATATATATATAGCAATTATATGGATATAGATCCGACAGTATGAAGAAAAATATACAGAAAAAACAAACAAAAATCTTAATATGCAATTATGCTGTATTAATGTTAATATAAAGTCAACGTTGGACGTTTCAGTCTATTTTAGACCATCTTCAGGACATTTTCATTAAACATAATTAACATTAGAACATATAAAATTCAACATGAAAAGACGATGGACATAAGAGCACAACTAATCCAAACAGATAACTGAAATTTTTATATAAGATCAGCGTCCCGTTTAAATATGATCACGTCGTCGATGTTGTGAAAACGTATTCGAAGATGATTTCCAAATATTAAAAAAGTCGATTGAACTATTTTATATAAACAGTTCAAGAAATCCCTTCCGTTGATATAGGAATACTGTTTATATAAAATAGTTCAATCGACTTTTTTTATATTGTGTTGGTAGTTGGATATGTGTGTGTATATATATATACACACACACACCACACACACACAAGAAAACTTTTCTTCATCAATATTTCATCCTCTGATGGACTTTATCAAGGCAAATGTAAGGATTCTGCAATATGTATTTATAAACAGAAGTAAAAATATTGTCAGGTTTTCAGAACTTTTTTCATTTGAGAATGCAAATAAATATTCTTCAGGCTGACAGTGAAAGTCAAGGTAAAATATGGAGGATGATAAGTGATGCAATTTAATGCCTAATAAATGAAAGTGAATAAACGTCGTTATTGTTGAATTTTTTATTTTCTTATATATATTTACTTTTTTATCTATTTATTAATTATATATCACGATATTTTGATAAATTATTTATGTATTAATTTCAAATAATAGTTTTTTTTCAAGTTCATCAGAGAATGAATCGTGTTGGTAAAGAAAAGTTTTCCCTTTTGTCTTGATTCACAAATATTTTATGGATATATTTTACTTATATCTGAATCTTTACACACACACACACAAAAATAGAAATCAATAACATCTAACAAAATATGTAAAATTACTAAAATTGAATGCCTTTAAAGGCGAGCAGATATTGCTAAAGAAAACTTGAATGATGATAATTAACAAAGAAAGAAAAGTTCAAAGAACTTATCTTTGTGACTGACTCAGTATCATATATAAACTGCTCATCAAAGTCAGCATAAACCTATTTATCTGATTTATTTATTTCTGACCCTGATGAGTGGTTTATATGCAAAACTTAAAGTTTGTCACAAAGATAAGCCATTGTTAATTCTCTCTCTCATGTGTGTGCATATATATATATATATATATATATAAAATTTTAAATCAATTCACCCCAAGAAGGGCGATAGTGCCACTAAGATGCAAGGAGCTACTGGGAGTGAAAGAGAATGAGAAAACATTGGAAGTAATTCTAAGCCCAATCCTAAACTGGGAACAAGGGATAAACCTCTTTTCTTGTTCAAATGATGTCATTTTTTTTAATGAAATATATGCTTGATGCTCTAGCACTATATACTATATGAAAAGATTACTTAAATTTTAAATATCAATTTTATTCCAGCCTTCTGGAAATTTTACCAAGAAACATCAATGTTGGGATAAAACTGATATTTAAAAGTTAAGTAAACTTTTCATATAACATTATTAACAGTCTATTTTTAATATTTTAATATTGACCACTATATATAAAATATCTGCTGTTTCTTCAATATATATATATATATATATATATATATAGATAGAGAGAGAGAGAGAGAGAGTGTGTGTGTACATGTTTGGGTGGTTAGAACATTTGCTTTCCAACCATTAGTTTTGGGTTTGAATCTCACTACAGTTGATTTGCCAGGATTATCAGGAAGGTGACTTCCTGATTGGTTTGGTGAGCTGATCTCAGCATGTGACACTGTTAGAAAGTACCTGAAAACCAAACCTTGAGTTGAACCAAGCCATGCAAGGGAAATTGGATAGAGATGGAACTGTTTGGAAGTCATTGATGGTTGTGCTAGCATGACATCACAAGTCATCGTGACCGAGGATTTGAGCACACTTACCTTGTTGAGACTGCTGATCATGCCAGATTATGTGCTCTCTCTCCAAGAAACTGTAACTAAGCTCTGCTTAGAATATTTGCCGTATATACCACAGGTGGGTTTTGTTGGTATTGAACAAACTAAAATGTGCCTGAGCAGGTGTGCTTGGAAATGAGTAACCTGCCATTATATATATATATTACGAAATGGACAAAGTCCGACAATTATTTCAAGATATTTTTTATGTTTATACATTTATAAACAGAGCATTTACTTAAATATTTGTATCTTTTATAGATACAAATATTTAAGTAAATGCTCTGTTTATAATAAACAGTATTAACAACATTTACTGATCTGAATGTTCGAGAAATTTTCATAGAAAATATGCGTTCTCTGACAGGGATCGAATCCGTATCCTATACGGAACCGTCATATAGTCTGACATGCTTTTACCGATTGAGCCACAGAGAAGCATTTCGGTTAGCAAGGTCGATTTTACTGTTTTTAAACTACAATTCCCCATGATTTTCTCTCATACATTCATATCTGTCCGATGCATATCCAAATGTAAACAAATAACGTCACACATTATGAAATGGACAAAGTCTGACAATTATTTTAAGACATTTTTTATGTTTATACGTTCAAAAGAACAAGATACAAATATTTACACTTCTCTCTGTCTCAATTGAACTTTTGAAGATTATTTATGAAGGTTATTTAAAGGCAAAAAATATTTTTTGACTTTAAGAATTTTTTTTGAAGACAAGAATGATTTGCTACTAATTAACACATGGCTTTAGATTCATACCTTTCTCAAGTGTATTTGTGTGTAAGTGAATATAATGAATCTGAGTGGAATTAGAACACGGTTCTCCAATTTCCAATTCTGAGACGTTATCCATTGCACCACATGCTCATCCAAGCTTACAGCACCTGTTATTGGAAAAACTTTACCATGGATGCTTCCCTGAACTTTACAATCTTAACCTCTTGAAGTAAAGGGTTAATTGTTATCTATCCTCTTTATCTTTACTTCCTATGACATCTTCTTTTACTCAGCTTACACTAAATTAACACCAGTTCCTGTTTAGTTATTGGAGTTAAGCAATGTCAAGCCTGGTCAGTACTTAGATGGTGAACTACTTGTAACTTCACACAATCTGAAACAGGTTGCAGCTTTAAATAACCACAAAGGGTTGATAAGTGATAAAAAAATTCCCCCCAAGAAACAAACAAAAAAATACAAACAAATCAATCAATAATTTTTTTTTTTTTTTTTTTTACTCATCACACCTCATTCATCATAGCCAATTTAACAGTAAAACTCTACCTTGAACGGCTCTCGAGCCTTGTATTGGGTGGACTTTGGTATAAAAAAAAACGAAGAAAAAAAGTCTGGAAAAATTCTGATATCACTGTGTATATGGTTATGTATTTAATACTAACCCAGTGTGGTTAAGTTGGAACCAATTTTCACTATAATGAACAATTGTAGTCCATAAACAGAACAACAAAATTTAGACATATTACTTTTGTAATAATATACTAGTATTATAAACTAAAGGAAATTGCATTCTGTTAACAAGTAGTGTTTATAGAAGATGGTAAAGATAAAATTGGGACACACAAAGATAATAAAACCAAATTTTTCAGCTCTATTTAGCTAGTATTTAATAAACAGCTAGAATTGTATTTCATTATTAATCTTTCACATACAGCACAACACAAGCCTTTGTTAGAGCAGAAGATTATGTTTAAATAAATACTTAATGTCTACATTATTTCCTTTGTTTTGAAAACGCAATCATCTTTGAAAACACCAAGAAAAAAAAAAAAAAAAAAAAAAAAGGAACAGCAAAGTAAGCAGAATTTCTTTTTTCTGAAGAATGAGAGGTCAGGAAATCATTCCTTAAAATTAAAAAAGGTCAAAAACTGGCAATATCGTTTTTTACTTCCTTGCATTGTCCTTTGTTTTCCGTCATTCAGCAAACGATGAATGCCTCCAGTAAATTTTTTTAGGGACTTGTTTTCTACAGTTTATCAACCTTTTTCAGTTTATTTAAAGCCAGAAAATATTAAGCCAATAATATACCCAATATTTTAGGAATGCTTTAATCTGGAGACATTCAATTCTCTTTTGGACAAACAAACAACGACATTAACATTTCAAAATCTCAGACAATAGTATCAGGCAATAGTGCTATAATACTATTGGAAAATTGCTGCAAATTTATAGCTTACCTCTTTAAGTCCTCGAAAATTTCCAATTGCAGAGACTGTGTTGCCTTGAACATTTATATAACAGTTGGTTAGCAATTCAATGGCCTAAAAAGAGAACACATATAATAGAAATTAGATAATTTATAACAGACTATTGTCAGGATATGTGTGATCATAGCTCTTCACAATTTCCTGTCTTTTGTAGCTCTTTATAAATTTTGGCTTTTTGTTATCTCTGCTAAATTTTGTCCCACCATTTAATCAAACTCATTAGGTAGGTTATGCACTGTTTTCCTGTCTCTTGCTTTTAATTTGTCCTGTGAGCATCAGATTTTCCAAGCCCTCTTTCCTTATTATGTGCCCTATAAATTTTAACTCTTTCTGATTTTAAGTGTCTTTTTTGCTTCCATTTTCTTTAAAACTTAGTTGTAGCTCACATGTTTAGTCCATGGTATTCTCAGTAGAACTCCAGTATTCTTCTGTAGAACCACATTTCTGTTGCTCCAAGTATCTTCATCTGTGAGAAGATTGTCCAGCATTCACTACCACAAGAGAATTGATGAGACATAAAATTTCAGTAGACTTTGCTTCTAATCGATCCCAAGAAAAACCATGGCTTTTTAATAATCAAATTATGAAAGATGATGGTGTGAAGGGGTTGAGTTTATTGGAATTAACTCCTCGTCTGGTAAGGTGGGACATGTACAACAGGTGTTACCTGAATGTCATCCAGTGACTGTTAAGCAAAACTGGTGTAAAGGGGGTCAAACACTTTGGAGCTGATCCCTCATCTGTAAGAGAAGACATGAGCGACAGCTGTCACTGGACTGTCATCCAGTGACTGCTCACATAAAAAATATTCTCAGGACATGCAATGTCAGAACAGAATCATTGTGACCAGTTAGAAAATACAGAACAGGAAATGAACAAGTTAATGATTAATACTTTAGGCATTTATGAAAGTGGTGGGCAAACAATGGAGATCTCATCAGTGACAAACACAGAATCATATATAAAGTTGGAGAGAAATGAGAGAGAGGAGTAGGATGATCCGGTTGGTATTTTGAAAATTATTACCATAATAAGAATTGTGTCTACAAGTGCTACTGGTATCATGAAACCCAGTACTAGTAGTCATATAATTGGGACATTGGTAACTAAACCAGTTCTCCCACCAGATTTTCTAGTGGGGAGAGTAGCTGGACATCCAGCAGTATTAAAAACCTGTCATTAGGCCTTCTTGTAAGGTCAATGGTCATCTAGCACAATGTATACAGCCAATGTAGTGATGACATGGCATCACTGAGTAGTGGGCTTCCTAGACCAAAATCAACGGAGTGGAAAATTCTCCTGAAAGAATCAATGACCCCATAATTGTTAGGAAGGCAAGCCTTTAAGTTAAAGGACATCAGCTGATATTCAATTCCTTTATCTCTTTTACTAAATCTGTTATAAGTGATCCATATATCAAGGTATTTGAATTGTTTGGTATTTACTAATACCACATCCTAAATTTTTATGATGGATTCACGGGAGGTGCCATCACTGCTTTTATTCCAATTCTAGATCATAGTTTCTGTTTTGGAAAGGTTTATCTTGAGTCCTATTTCTTGGGACACTTGGAAGATAATGTTGGTTTTTTGTTCAAGATCATTCTTATGTAAACTATGAATAAAGTTTCCCTGTGCCTTTTCTATAAATACTTTCATGGTAATTGATCTGATGAACTTTCTTTTATGGTACCTAGAGTTTATGCATTTAAGTGTAGTACTAGGTTGGCAGCAAGGGTTCATTGTTTTACAGTTTAAATGGCTAGATGTAAGTTCTAGAACAGTAGGTTCTATGCTAACAGTTTCTTCTCTTGCACTTCTTGTTTGTGAGTGAAAGTCTTCCAGCTTCTTGCTTTCCAGTAAAGTTTGATCTTCAAAAATCTAAATGCAATGTCAATTGTTATCTTATGTCTTCTTAATTTCTGTTCTTTTATTGTTCTCTCTCCTTAATGTTTTTTTCTCTCATATTCTCTCACACACCAGTAACCCTTTACATGTAAGTGGCTTTATTGCCTTGCTTGGGGTGAAAAAAAAAAAAAAAAAAAAAAACTTTATCATCAGTATAGCCTCCCTCAGTCCATTGGCCTTAGGAGAGGCAATTGAGGGGCCACTGAAGGGGTTATTGAGTGAGATTGTTCTTAGCAGGGTTGTTTGATTTAAATTATTGATATAAATCGATTTTATAAAAATCTTTAATTAAAGCAAAAGATTTAGAAATAAAACATTTTCTTGTTTTCATGTAATTTTGTGAAGGAAGTGTTAAACATACTGAATCAAATATTTATTAAACTGAATAATTTTTTTTTATTATTCAATACTAGAAGATGAGGCCACTACTGACAAGAGTTGCTTAACCACATAAAGTATATCACTGCAGAATACACTTTCAAATGTCAAAGTTTAAAAATAGCACAGGCAGGAATTGAAAAACCCAGATCTAAGTTTAACCTTTAACATTCTGTAGGTGATTTTGTTTGCAAAGCAAAAATATTATCCTGCCACTGCAAGTGATTCAGATGAATGAATGGTAGTGGGGTTTGAATTTTGCAGTTGTGTTGTCATATCCTGCTATGGCAACAGAAAATGGCCAGGACTGAAATTAAGTAGTCTTGAAAAACAATACAGTGGAAAGGAAAGTAGAGAATAATGCAGTGTGTTGAATGTTAAAAAAAAAAAAACATTGGTTTGCAGTGTTGCTAGCAAACTACTCAAAGAATTACAAGATTATTTATGTAGCAGATAATCACCATGTCAATCTGTGAAGTTATTTTAAAATGATGTAAGAATAAAATAGTTGTTTGATCACATTGGGGGGAAAAAAAGCAACAAAAACAAAACTGTAAGTTGAATGTAGATATACCCAACACCTTAAAAAGATTTGGTAAAAATTAACTGCAAACTTTTATTTACTAAATTGGGAAAGAGTCAAACAGATATAACCCCAAATTGTTAATTTGGCAACCCTAAACTACCATACTATCTTAATCACTCAAGTGATTTGTATCAGCTTTGCTCTTTATTTTGCTTTCTTTATGTGCAAAAATGAAAAAATATATATATATATATATATATATATATATATATGCCTGAGGAGACCTTGTGGTTGAAGCTTGGGTTGCAAAGTAGGCTGGCATTTTAGCTTTTTCTTATATATATATATATATATATATATATATTATGACATCTGCCATAGTAATACCAATAGTGTAGTGAGAGGCTAGCAATGATTCCTCTATGAGATAAGTGTTGAATGGTGAAAAATAATTCATCATCCACAAGGCTGCCTAAATACTTTTGAATTCTGACAAGGCTAGACATTGAGGATTAGGTAGCAAGATGGCTTCCATTTTGCCAGGTCTACTGTTGATGTGTTAACAACCATCACTGAATTTGTCTATCAAGCTTTAGACGAGAATGGCTAATCTTTGGCTGTGACTATAGATACCTCGAAGGCATTTGACATGCTGGACTTGTACACAAACTCAAGGGCTACAGTGTCATGGAATTAATGTTTGGCTTAATTCAACAAATTCCTAACAAATTGTGCAATGAAGGTCATGTTGAATGGGCACACCTTTCTGACATGACAGACTGAACCAACTTTCTTTTAAATATAGTCGCTCCACTTCATGTCAGTGGAAAATGTGAGGCTGAGAAGGTGCAGAATGATGCTCCCCTGGAAGTTAGCATCAACCATGCTGATGGCAAGCAGAAAAGTTTTTCTGTGGTGATTAATTCAAAGCAGTTTTGTTTTGAAGGCATTAAAATTTACAAGCCATATCTTGCTCCAGTTAACCACCAAAAGAAATAAATGATAAACTGCTGTATCATATCTATTCTCCTCTGAACAATTCTTGACAGGTGAAGAAGAGATTTGAGGCAATGGAGATGTAGTTCTACAGAAGGATGTCGAGAATAATGTAAACTGAACAAAGACACTGGAACAAGGAATGTGATATTTATGCTCAGAATGTTATCAGAAAGAGCAATACAAATGCAGAAGCATGTGTACCTGTTTTATAGATTACTCACAGGCGTGCTGTAAAGTATGCCACAAAGATCTGTTGCGACTGCACATCAACCTTGACATATTTGAGAAGGATATTAGAATATAGTTATTGTGATAAGGCAGTGAAAGGCTGGCAACATTTTGTTTGTGGGATAAGCTGTGCAGGGTGGAGAATAATTAATTGCCCACAAAGCCATGTCAGCATTTTTGAACACTGTCGATGTTGAACAATGAGGAACAGGCAACACCAGCTTAAGTATAGCAACATTGCTCCATTCTAGGTCTGATCTGGCTCTTGTAATGATAGAACATGGCTGCAGGAGTCAGGTATTTTCCAGCATCTTTGGTGACAGAATGAATACAGGAATTCCATTTGAAGTCTGGCTTGGTTTTTATGGCCTATCAACCTCAATGGGTTATTTAATGCTGACAAGATTTTTTAGGATAGGTTTGTATGAATAGAAAATGTATTCTTAGTAAGAAATCAGTTTGTAGATCAGTTTTCATTGACATACTTTTGTAAGGAGGGTTTTTGTCAGGAGTTAAATGTATTGCTGGTGATATTTCTTTTTTAAAAATATATTGCTAATATTTTTACTATAAAAATCTGTTTTTATACTTTCATAGTGTTTTCACCACAGTTTGGGGTGGGGTTAACTATTTGCCTATAGCTGGAGCCCTAACAAGTGCTACCACCCTGAGTCAGGGTGGACCTTGGAACAACATTAAGAGGTGGTTCCATGCTTCTCAAAACCTCCTAATCCGAGGCCTTGCTGCCAGATAAATATTTCCAATGAAAAGCACCAATATATTCTTTTCGTAACCAAATGTGAATCATTTGTCAAATTAAATCTAGGCTCAATTTGCTGATGTCAAGTTGATGTGTCCTTTTTGCTTCAATTTTCTCTAAAACTCATTTCTCACATTTTTGGTTTTTGTTATTTTTAATAAAGAAAAACATTTACTATGGCATAAACAAAATAAAAATAAAAAATAAATTACCTTTAATGTTGAGCCGTTGGGGCCTATTAGCCTCTGTCTGCGTTTCACAAAACGTTCCTTTTTGTGCACTATACTCCCAATTTTGATAATATCACAATAATTCCCATCTTGTAAAATACGCACAGCCTAAAAAGAAAAAACAAAAAAGACAAACAAATTAAAAGAGAAACTGAACAATGAAACGTACAAATTCTAGTTGGGCAATGAAGTGCAAAAAAATTAAAATATTAAGGATGTAGTGGTCATATTATCAGTTTCAATAGCTCATCTTCTATCTAATATGAAAGTCACTATGTTACATTTTTTTTAACTTTACTCCTGGAGGCTGTAGCCCAACACATTATACCATTTTGAAATCAGGCTATCTCCATGAGCAAATTAAAAACATTCCAGGTTGGATCCGGATCCACAATCCTGGAATTTGGGATTCCCAAGTTTTCATTACTGCATTTGTTTTCAGTGATTTTTGTACGATTTTTTGCGACAAAATTTTTACAACTTAGAAATAAATTTGGGAATAATCAAAATTAATTGCGAAATCCAACAAAAAGACATCCATAAAATAAAAATAATTGTACAAAAAGTAAGGACCTACGATTATCAAATTGTCTTTAAATTAAGTGGTGACAGAAGAATTATTGTTAAACTTTTAAAAAGGTAAAGCTTAAATATTAATGCAATATTTAAATGCAGTGATCAGTTTTGAGTTCTGTAGTTTATTGTTGCCTATCCTTCCTACCTATTGTGATGAAGGCCCAATTAAAGCCCTCTGTAGGAGCTAGCTTAAATGTCTCCCTATCAGGTGGAATTGAAGCTAGTATATATATTTTAATTATTTCATTCCAAGCAAAACAAAGCCAATAAGACACAGGGGGTTTGTGAGTATGAAAGAATACAAGAAAAAGAAAATATTAAGGCAAGAGAACAATAAAAGAAAAGAATTAAGAAGACAGAAGAAGTGTGATAGAAGAAACTTTTAGCATAAACCTTATGGTTATATCTGGCCATTTCAACTATAAAATGGTGAGTCCTTGCTACCAATCTAGTACTGCACTTAATTTATAATGTCTAGGAAAGTTCAGAACTATTACCATGAATGTATTTATAGAAAAGGCACAGGAAAACTACATTATGGCAGTGGGAAAGTGACTAAAGCTGAGATGCCAGGTCAGGATTAATAAAATTGCAGATTCTTTGGATTTTATCAAAAATCTTTAAATATATAGCAGCAGCACAAGATTAGATGTGGCAGCAGTATTCAAAGTGTTGAGTTCATTTTAATTTGCAGGCATCACAAGCCTAATAGGGCTAATTAGAATCTATTTTGTGTGTGTGTGTGTGTGTGTGTTGGGGAGCAAGGAACACCCCAATATCAGCTAACCATTAATTTCTCAGATACCATATTGTTGAACACAGTGCATGAATTTAGTATATTTCCAGTGGCTCTTACAAAAATTATCTGGTTCTCTTAGGCTTTGCAGTGGGCATTAGGATATATCACTGATTATATTTCTCTTGGTGCAATGGTGAGGTGCTGTTTGTGAAAGAGATCTTTGATTACAAAGACAATCTAATTTCTGTGTGTTTCTGGTATAAGGAGTTATCCTTATTTACATGCAGACTATTGTCCTCATCACTGGTCATCAGTGTTTCAGCTGTTGTGCCCCTTGGCATTCATCAGATGCATGTTGATCTGGGTAACCTATAGGTAAATTTCAAACTGAACATTTTATTTAACCTAGACATGGGCAGTGGAACAAGAACAATCTACCCCTGCAGATCAAATAAAGAGTTCAATTCGAAATTCCCACTAGATTACATGGAACAACATACACCTGATTAAGGCAAGAGTACACAATGGTTGAAACATTGTGATAACAAAGATGAGGCCAATAGTCCACATGTAAATGAAGTGAATCTAGTAAGAAAATAACTAATTACAGATTGTCACAAAACCATTTTGAAAGAGAAATTTCAATTGAAAGGAAAGGACATTTCAAGCTTGTGAAATTTGTAATATCCATGATTTTAGGGCTGAATATCTTTCTTCTTATCTTTATTTTCCCAGTAATATGATAGGTGGGTGGAAAATGGAATTGGCAAGCTGCATTCAAATTCTGACTGAGACAATTTTGTTTACCTTGTAATAATATTCATCTCTGTATATTTTTACTGATGAAGGCCAGAGGGCACAAAAGCTGAAACACTGAGAGAACAACAAAAGATGAGGACAATAGTCTGCATGTAAATAATGTTAAATCCTTATCCCAGAAGGCAATCAGATGATGACAACAACAATGATGAAGACAATAGTCTGAATATAAATAATGATAACACCTCATCCCAAAAATTCAGACTAAAGGCAATCAGATGAAGACCTCAAAGATGAAAACATTAGTCTGAATGTAAAGAATATAAATAATGATAACTCCCAGAAATTCAATCAGAAAGTGATCAGGTGATAATAACAAAGATGAGGACACTAGTATGTATATAAATAATAACTCTTCATCCAAGAAATTCAGACAGAAAATATATATATAACACTTTTATAATAGTTACCCATCTTATAAAGATTGTATAAGTTATTGCTTAACTCCAGTAACCAAGGAGAAAACATTTTAAACCTGATATCCCCTTAGATCATTGAGCTGACTGAGTTTTGAAATATAACAAAAAAAAAAAAAAGTTGAAGTAATATAAGCATTAGTAGTTTTAGCTCAACACAGACATACAGAAATATTGGGTGGGGTTGGAGCGATGGTGGTGGTGTTGGTGGTGGGATCTGGGGCTAAAACAAAGGACGATAAACAGAAAAATCAAGAAAACTGCTAAGGGAAACATGGAATTCACTATAAGTTGAAACAATTATGGCAGAGATTTTGTCACATGATAAAGGGGAGATAAATCCTACATAATGGGTTTTGAAATCCTCACAGTTTAGTATTGTTGAAGTGGTTGCTAACATTTTTTTTTTTCAAAATTAACAAATTATATTTCATTCAATTTTGAAAACCAATTGATGAAATTTGAATAAGCTGATTTGTTTGCAAAAATACTTTGACAAAAAAAAACCCTACTTTGTGGTTTAATAATTTCTTTAATTTAATAGGTTAATTCGGTTTGGTTTGTTTTATGGCATATAAACCTCAATGGGTTATTTAATGCCGACAAAATTTTTATTGTTGGTAATATGTTTTTCTTCAAAAATCTATTTCTGGGAATATTTTTCTTTGAAGAAATCCATACTTGGTAATATTTTTTTCAAAGAATGTATAGCAGTTTGTATTGCTGGTACTTTTTCTTTTAAAGTATTGCTGATAATAATTTTTCCTTCAAAAATTATTGCTGGTAATATTTTTTTTTTTTATTACAAAGTATTTCTGGTGTTAAAACCTATTTTTACACAAGTTTGGGTGTCAATTATTTGCCCATAGCTAGGACCCTAACAGGTGCTACCACCCCACGTCAGGGTGGACCTGGGAACGCCAGCAATTAAGAGGTGGTTCCACGCTCCTCAAAACCTCCTGATCAGAGGCCTTGCTGTTGGACGTAGTTTACCATCTTACCCAGGACGCATATGTAGTTTATTGTCATACCCAGGACAGTTAATTTTATAGGACTTCATGGTAAACAATATTTTTTAAAGAAAATTTATTTTTTTCCTTTTTCACAGCGAAGAATAAATTCTTAGGATTTCTTACTCTTGAGCATGCAACATACAACTGGCCATGTGTAGATATTACTTTCTGGAGCCAAATTCAAACTCTCTGAAGCATTTGGCCCTGTGATTTGTTTATAGTTCTTGTAAATGCAGGGCAAACTGGAAACTGGATTATTGCATATATAAAAACTTAAATATATGCAAAAAACAATATTGCATTTTTATTAAATAAGTATTTGCTATTTTAATCATTAAATTATTTTTAAAATAGTGAGAGTATTTTGTATGTTAAATAATAAAACTTACCTAAGCTAGACATCCTAGTAAAAACCAACTGTACTTTGTATCCACCTCAACAGTTAGTACTGTTCCCCAAAATTTGGTTTTGATCAGCCAATGTATGGCTATTTTAGAGGGTGTGATGGATAGATAGGCAGACAGGAGTCACAGAATTAGATAGATTGATTGATTCATTCAGGAGAATATATACACAAGATGGTATACTTAGTTATGAGCTAAGAAAAAAAATATGACAAAACAAATTTAAGATTGAGGTAGTTTATAAAACATTTATACCAAAGCTTGTAATAAAGGCATGAATCAAATTCTCCCTGCTCATCATTTACTTGGCATTTTCCAATAGTAGGCAGAGAAAAGAGACCAGTGACTATAATTAACTTGATCTCCTGTAAGAATCAGTAGCAAGATAACTGATATTTGCATTGGCAATTGGAAATTAGTCATTCTAGTCAAATCTTATCACTTCTGTCTTTATTAAAAAAAAAAAAATAAAAAAAAAAAATAATTGTCTTAATTTTTCTTTAGAAAGGGGCATAACAGAAGGATGTGTCTTCTCAGTGGACTTCTTCAACCCTTATAGTGAGGCAATCCTGAGAGTATTACAAGTCCTACCAGAATTCATTATTGGTAGCATCAATATTAACATTATAAGATATGCAGATGACACAGTTAATGGCATACACAGAAAGGAAACTGCAAGAACTACAAAAGGTTGTATAGGAAAGTGAGAAGAAAGGACTAAACATTAATTATCAGAAGATAGAATGTATGGTTATGAGCAAAAAGAAGAGACCAAAGCGCAAATTAGAAATTGGAGACACCAAAATG
Organism: Acanthosepion pharaonis; assembly: GCA_903632075.3. NCBI lineage: Eukaryota > Metazoa > Mollusca > Cephalopoda > Sepiida > Sepiidae > Acanthosepion > Acanthosepion pharaonis. Next base: position 678,632 of record CAHIKZ030000879.1, read on the forward strand.
AAGTACAAAAATTTAAATATCTGGGAAATGTTTTAACACAGTATGGAAAATGCAATACCGAAATCCAAAGGCACATTGGAATGCCTTCCAAAAGATAAGCAAAGTATTAAGAAACAGGAAAATTTTATTAGAAACTAAGAAAATAATACTGAATTATTATGGAATACTGGTCCTCCTAACCAGTAGTGAATGTTGAACTATCTCAGCATAGATGAAGAAGAGACTTGAGGGAATAGGAATGTGGTTCTACAGAAAGATGCTGAGAATTCCAGTGACTGAAAATGTGAGCAACAATGAAGTTTTAAAGACAATGGAAACAAAAAACGACACTTACGACAAAGAAATTAGACTAATTCTCTTGATTTCTTTTTTCATAATGTTTTGGTTGTCTACTCTCCTTGTCTTTCTCAGGTATCTGTTATATGTCTGAATATTGGTGAATCCTACCTTGGATTAATGTGCATGAAGGAGAGATGAAGTTTGAATTCATGAACATTCTAGAACAAAAAAAGTCCTGAAAATGGCTGGAGGGTACACAGCCGAAATGTGTTGGGGAAAAAAAACAGAGACAGAGGAATTACTCCAAACAAAACCACATATAAGGGTTAAAAAGACACCGTTTCTTAACAGACAACCTTTTGTCAAATTTTTTAATACGGTCATATAACATAAAAATATGCGAAAAAATTTAATGTGAAGTGAAAGTACTTATATTGTTAGAGTTTATTATGCAAGTTAATGTTTTTCCAATATAATTACATTTTTTTTAAACTACCATGTATCTTCAGGAGATTAACAATCATGGCTCTCCACATGTTCTATTTCTTTATTATTTGTGAATTACCATGAGATCTTGAGAATGGACTGGTTTCCTGTTACTTTCTCCATAGTTTTGAATTCTGTACTTCTGTTAGACTGGCTGACAATCAAGGCTAGAAAGCCCAGTCTATTCTGCTAGTTAACACATAGCTGGAGTGAGAAGATATGGATGAATGCCTTTCCCAAGGGTGTTAGTACAAAGTGAGCACACTAGAAAAAAAAACTTGAACTCACAATGCCATTTCTATTTTTCAAGCCAATATCCATAATGCCCACATATCAAAAATTTGTATTAACCAATTGATCTTCTGCCTATATTTCTGAGGAGCTATTGTAACTACTTACATTTTTCAGACTGTTGTCTTCATCTTTATTGTCATATAACAATAAAGATGAGGACAACAGTCAAAACCATGTAAATAACCAATTGATATTAGTATCATTTTCAATGTTTGTTTGGTGTAATAGGTTGATGACTTGAGTAAAGTTGCTAAAAAATAGAGCGATGACTGATATGTTTTTTTTACACCTTATCAATCTTTTGCAGGTCTTGAAGTCAGAAAATATTTTTAGAGTGTATGAATCTTTTGGGAGATAATAATAATAATTTTACTGACACAAGTCTACTAATTAACCCAAGGCTTGGAGGAAAAAAAGATGAATTCATAACTTTCTTGTTGGTATTTGTGCGTAAGTGAATATGATGAACCTGACTGGAATTGGAACTCTGCTCTCTGATTTCCAATTCCAGCCCATTATACATTACACCATGTGCACATCTTACTGCACCTGGTGTTCTCAAGTTGCTTAACTTTGGCGATCATATGAAAATTGCTCTTTCAATGTGATATGGCTGAAAATTAATGAAAATAAATGATGACAGTAAATATTTTTTTTTGAAGAGGACATCAATTTGATTTGTTCTCACCTGTTGGAAGGGCACACTTCTGGCAAGAAGCTTGATGAAGTCACGGGCTTTGAGAATTATAAAAGGGTCCCAGGTTTTTCTGGTTGTCAAAACTGTCATGCTCCCTTCAATCAAATCCAATTTGCCTTTTAATTCCTGTTAACAATGCAAAGAAAAAGAAAAATAAGAAATTGAAACCCAACAGAAATAACAAATACAAGTTTAATTCAAGTGTCGGTCTTATTTTGCTATCAAACTTATTAAATAATACTAACTCAGTCTGATAATAGTTATTACATTTAGTGGATGAAAAGTGTATGCAAATAAAACAATGATCGTCAGACAGAGATAGAAAATTCTGTTTTTTTTTTGTTAATCATTTCATGTCAAGCAAGACAATAAAGCCACTAAGAAGCATGGGGGTTACTGAGTGTTAGAGAATATGAGAAAAAGAAAACATTATTAAGGAGAGGGGACAATAAAAGAACAGAAATTAAAAAAACCCATAATAAATGCATATTATGAGGATATGTAGGAATGATAACTACTGATCCTAGACTTGAAAAGGTTAAGAATGTAGCTATTAGCAAAAAGCATCCTCTTGGGAGTCTGATCAACAAAATACCCATTCATGGGGAAGAAACTGTCAGAGGGGAACATTTTTTTTTTTTTTTAATCATTTCACCCCCAATTAAGGCAATAAAGCCACTAAGACACAATGAGTTACTGAGTGTAAGAGAATATGAAAAAAAAAAAAAAACACTATTAAGGAGCGAGAAGAATAAAAAACCAAGAATTAAGAAGACAATTGATAATAATTGACATTGCATTTAAATTTTTGAAGATCAAAGTTGACTGGAAAGTAAAAAGCCAGAAAAGGGTTCCACAAGCAAGAAGTACGAGAAAAGAAACTGTCAGCATAGAACTTACAGTTACATCTAGACATTTTAACTGTAAAATTATGAGATCTTGCCACCAATCTAGTACTGTGCTTTAATTGACAAAGTCTAGCTACCATAGAGGAAAGTCCATCAAAACAATTACGATGAAAGTATTCATAGAAAAGGTACAGGGAAGTTGTGTTACAGCAATGAGAAAATGACTGAAACTGAGATGCCAGGCCAGAATCAATAACATTGCAGATTCCTCTTTGTATTTTATCAAGAGTTCTCTAAATACATAGCAGAAGCAGACCAGACCAAATGTAACAGCAATATTTAATGGTGGGAAAAGTGACAGAAGCCTAGATGCCAGGTCAGGACTGATAACATTGCAAATTCTTTGTATTTTATCAAGAGTTACTAAATACATAGCAGAAGCACCAGACCGGATGTGGCAGCAATATTCAATATGTGGATGAATGGCAGACTTATAAATTTGTAAGATAGATTCTGGTGAGAAAAATAGTTTTAGCACAACACAGTGAACCAACTTTCCTAGCAGCAGACCTAGCAATTGATTCAATATAATCTTTCTACTTCGCATGTCAGCAGAAAACATTGCCTCAAGAAGGTGCAAGGAGTGACTCTCCTGGAAGTTAGCATCAACCATGTTGGTGGAAAACAAAACAGATTTTCTTGATTAAAAGACAGAATTTTTGTTTTGGAGGCATTAGAATTAACAAGCCATTCCTTGCCCCAGTGAACAACAGATTGTAGGTCATTTTTGATATCAGCTTCCAATAATGATCTAAAATCTGTTAAATCAAGTACAGTGTAACCCGAATATAAGAGAGTTGTCGGGACCGGAGAAGAAGTCTCTTATATCCGGGTTACACTGTACTTTATAAAATAAAAAAAAAAATTTATTACATTTGTGTTAAAAAAAATCTATGATATTCATGTCCAAATGAAACAAGAGATGTTCATTTAAATTTTCATTACACATACAAATTGTTTGGTTGTTGTTATTTTAAAGATACATAAAGCTGAATTTAACACAGTTTGTTGATGCACAATTGAGATACTCACATATTCAGCCAAAGCTTTCTGTACAAGAGGCCAGGCACTACGTATGTATTTCTCTCTATATTTAGGGAAGAGAGTGGCAAATGAGCTTTCACATAATAAGCCATGAACATTATCTTCTTTCCGAAATTCTGGTTCTTTCCAACCTTCAGGAACTGTTAATAATTCTTCAGAGTTTTCACCCTTATCTGCAAAAAGGATAGAAAATTTAACAGGCATTAACTATTAAAACATTTAAAAGAGAAATTATTTTTGAATTACTGATAGGACAGTGCATAACTAAAACAAAGAAAAAAAAAAATCTTAATAAAAGATCGATGCCATAAAAATTGCTGAATATTAAATATTTGAAAATTTATGTTTTTAATTAATAAATTGTGCAAGTGATGTAATGGTTACTAGCTTGGAACAGAAAATTGGCAAGTCGAGTTCAAATCACGATTGAGTTTATCACACTCATTTTTTGGGAAAGGTATGAATCCATCTCTTCTCTCCCCCAGCTATGGTTTAAATAGCAGAGCAGAATGGAGCTCTCTAGTCATGGTTGACAATCAGTCTAGGAGAAGGACAACTCTGAATTCAAAACCCAGACATGGGAAGCTGTACAAAGATGGTTAGACATGGGGTGAAGATAATATGACTGTATAACAAAAACAGGATAGATTTCAACAACTATGGATAATCCAACTGGAGAGGGATTATCCAGAACATTTTTGACACTACAGGGCATTGGGCCAGGGATGGATGGGTATTGAGCTAAAAATGTCAAATGGTAGTGAAATTGTAGAGTAATTGGTCATGGTAAAATGAAATTGGCAGAAATACCCAACAAACAGAATTGACAAAGTTTGCAATAAACAGTAACAAAAAAAACAAAATACACAGTAAAAATAACATTAAGCAGTAAACAATATATACAAAGCAAAGCAACAGTAATAATGCCAAAAGTTCATAAACTAAGAATGGTGCTAACACACAAAAGGGGATGCAGACAAGTGACCACAGTGTTCTGTCTTTAAAAACAAGAAAGAACAAAACCAAGTCAAATAAGACTGAAAAGTGGTTTAATCTTATTGGCTAGGAAGAGATCCCAGCATGTATCTGTTTGTTTTCTCGATAAATTTGGGGAGGGGGATGTTTTTGCAGTCATTCCAATACGGATTGGTCTGTTTTGTTTTACGGCATATCAACCTCACTGGGTTATTTAATGCTAACAAGATTTTAATGATAGGTTCGTATGAATTGAACACATATTCTTTGTAAGAAATCAGTTTGTAGATCAGGGGTCATTCTTCTATTTTTGTAAAGAGGGTTTTTGTTGATAGTTTGATTTCATAGATATATTCTTTACAGATATACAGTTTGTAGAGAAATTGGACAAATTTGTTGAAAATTTTACATATTGTGTAAGACAACAGTTTAGTTGTACATAATTGTTTTGCCATGAAAAGTCCATATGGTAGTAGTAAGTATTTAAGAGCTTGTAACATTGTGACATCTTCTGTATGAATTAATATTTTAATTATATAATTATATATCACTATTTGCCCATAGCTTGGACCTTAAAAAGTGCTACCACTCAGAGTCAGGGTGAACCTGGGAACAACAGCAGTTAAGAGGTGGTTCCATGCTCCTCAGAACCTCCTGATCAGAGGCCTTGCTGCAGGATACAGTTTATTGTCAAATACATATTGGAATCAGCAGAAACTTTATATAAAAGAAAAAAAGAGGTGAAGGGACTTATTAAAAAAATAAGTTTTAAAAATGCAAATAAAAGTGGTTGGTTTATTTTTGAATATCACATAAAAGGAAAATAGGGCAATGCATCTATAAACATCCAAAACTTGTAACATGTGAATGTCATACACTTTTCTTTCTGATGTCAGCATGGCAAAAGCAATTGAAAAAAAATAATAAAATAAAAAAATTATTTTATACTGTATTCAATAATTTTACCAGTTTAGTTACATTGAAATAATTATTTATATATTTAATAGATATATAATTATATTATAATAATTATATTATAATAATATTAATAACAATAAGAATTTACAATTTTATGATAATTTTAAATTAATTTTTATTAATAATAATTATAATTATTATTATCTTATATTATTATATATAAATATATATTTAATAATTATTTATTTACATGCAGTTTATTATACATGTGCTGATTCTTTCAGAAGCCTAAAAGAATCTTGCTCTGGATATGACAAACTACAGCTGGCAGTGAAACCTCTGATTAAAAGGTTTTAAGGAGTGTAGAACCACCTCTTAATTGCTGCTCCCAGGTCCACCCTGACATGGGGTGGTAGCACCTGTTAGGGTCCCAGCTGTGTGCAAATAGGGAACCCCACAAAACATGAAAATATAAAAAATACATTAGAAAAAATTACCAGCAATACCTTTTCATAGTAAAAAAAAAAAAAAAAAAAAAAAAAAAAAAACCCAAAACATTACCAGCAATATATTTTTTTAGAAAAAAAATTACCAAAGCAAAGAGAATAAAATTCTGACACTAAATGACCCATAAGGAGTTGATATGTCATTAGACAACCGAAAACAAATTAAAAGAACCAGTGCATATGCTAGGCTATGAAGAACTCATTAGTAGGCCTAGCATAGAAATAAAATAAAAATGGGAGGCATTAATAAAGAAAGACAAATGACATCAAGTCTTCAACAGTAGCTGTAACAAAAGAGATAGCTTCAGTGAGTGTAGTCAAGTGTGACAAGCAGTAGTCATCAGCAGGCAGGTTAGTTCACATAGAATTGTCCCATGGTGCAATAGACTAGTGGATTAAAATTGTGAGTTCAATCCCTGGGCTGAGCAGAATTCAATGGAAATGGGGTTAGCAATAACTGAACTAAATTAAGAATAGCTGAGGTATCACTAGACATGGACAGTAGAACTAGAACAATCTACTGCTGTAGATTGAATAAAGGTTCAGTTTGAAATTCCCTGTAAATTAATCTGATCATGATAACCTACAGAGTACAATAGCTCAAATGTGATAATAATAACAAAAATGAGGACACTAACCTGCATATAAATAATGATAACTCCTCATCCCAGAAACTCAGGGTGAAATGTCTTTCTTCTCTGTTTATTATATAGAAGTCTAAAAGATTTAAGCAACTGCCTTTTAGCCCCCTTTCCCCACACATAAAATGTTGCCGCTTAGTCTCTTGATACTCAGTTGTTATTTTCATGGCAGATGTTTAGACAAACTATTTCTTCCTTCCGCTAGGTTGAGAATTCCACAGCTAGGACATGCCATGCCACATTGACTCATTTTCTTCACATTCTATTGGTGAGGAGAAAGTTCCACTCAGATTCTTCCCTAGAACTATTGCAATGTGAGATGGACTCCCAAGAGAAAGCTCCCCTATAATCTTAACCTCTTCAAATCAAGGGTCAACTGTTATCTATCCTACACATCCTCATAATATGCGCCTTTCCTGTGTACCATTATAACATTCTCATTTAGTAACCATCTACCTTGAGAAGAGAAAGAGAAAGAGAAAAAGAAAGAGAAAAAGAAAAAGAAAAAGAAAGAGAAGAGAAAAAGAATCTTTGCATTTGGAATTTTTAATTCTGATATAAAAACTAACAGAACAGATTTGTCCTTGAAGAGTTATTTCCCCTTTACAAACACTGTGAAATTTTATTATTGAAGTCAAAGTTTTCACAATAAAATTAGTTTTAAACCAATCAATATTGATCACATTTTCTGGTTATATTTTTATGAGCAAATATGTTGTATGTTGCACAATTCTGACAAATTTTTATACATTTTTAATAAGCATAGCTGTTAAACTAAAACTCACATGATAGTTTACTACTTCCAAAATTTTAACAACATTAATTGGTCAGTAATACTAATTTTACTGTAAAAACATTGACATGCATAATGTAATTTGACTTAAAATATTTGTGGGTAGACTACATAAAATCAGCTAATCAATGGAGTCCAATAAAACTTTAGGTATTGATTGACTTCCAAATTAATTTACAAAAAATGGAATTTATTAAGGAAATTATTATTAAAAAAAATTATTTTTTTTTTAATTTTAGAAAATATAAATCCCCTCCCACCCAAAAAAATACTGTGTTGGTGAAGTTTACATTTTAGCCTGTGCAGGGGTTCTTCATGCTGAAATTGTTCAGCATTCCCTAGTTTGACCAGTCCAGACATTTACGGCTAAGACTTGCCAAGCTATATACACAGGGCGAACAACCTTCATTCCCTTTGTATTCCATTGGTAAGAAGGAAGTTCCTATTGGACAGCTTTTTACTCCCAAGAGGATGCTTCCCTGAACTGAACACTACAATCTTAACCTCTTCAAGTCTTGGGTCAACCTTTCCTATATAGCCTCATAATCTGTACTTACTTCCCTTTCATATGTCCATACAACAACTTCATTTAGTACCTCTCTAACTTGAGTGGCTCATGGGCCTGGTATTAAGAGAACATTTAAAAAAATTCAGTGTTTAGGTAAACGGGAGGGAGGGTGGTCATGGTCGTGAAAGGAGTGCATTTTGACATATTCTAAGTCTTACCAACAGAGCAGAACATTGTTCTCTAAATTTATATAGCAACTCTAATTGAATTCTTTATAATTTTTTTTTTTTTAATGTCAGTTGTATCATTCCTTTTGAAAGGATATTAAAAATTAAGTGAAGGTAGATTATCTCAGTTGGAGTTTGAGTTGTTGATTCCATTTTTTGTGCTGCTATTTTGTTCTAAATGAAATACATAAATGTTTTTATTCCTACAATTACGCTTTACTTTTGGTTTAATTGGTGTTATTTTTATCGTGGCATGTTTTACACAAATAAAATTCAAAATTCTTTAAAAAAAAATATTGGTATTTGATGATTTCTACTAAGAAGCGTTTCCATTTTTATGATTAGTAAATATAGTTTTATTTACTTTACTTAATAATATCACCTAAAAGAGTGAAATTAATACAGAATTTTAAAAGATTTAAAAGTTAAAAATCATTCTATTATTAAAGAAACTAAACAATTCTTGTAAAAATCCATTATGGAATGATCTATTGACATGTCTTTAATTTGTATTTAGATACATTGTATTTATTTTCAGTTTTTCTAGTTGAGTTGTTCGCTTATTGCATGTACAACATAAGGTTGCAATAAATTTTGTATTTTAACCTTATGAAAATTGAGATGTAGTAGGGGGTATCGTAAATTCGCGGCACGATACTTTTTGCTGCACTAGCCCTGAGTTCAGACAAATGAACTTAACAGGTTAAGGCAAATCTTTGATACTGAACAAGATATTCCCATTCATTTAAGCCCATAACTGACCGAAAAAAAAAAAACAAACAAAAAAAAAAAAAAAAACTACATAACACCTGTAAATAAATTAAGAAGATCCAAAGTTATGAAAGCGATTATTTTGGAAAGGAAACTAAAAGACCTTGATTCCTTCATATCACATTAAGTCAATCAATAATGACCAGACAATATTTTTTTGATGAGGTAAAGATTTAAAAAAAGAAAAGTTCCCTCATTCAGTCTTTCTTTTTTTTTTTTTTTTTTTTTAAACAATTTAGTTTCCTTACTTAATCGGTAAGTTTAGAAAATGCTTCCAAGACTTTTTAAAATTTCTAAAAACATATCGTGGCTTGATTTAATAAATGGAAAACGACGAAGTATACGATAAAACTTTTTTGCATTGTATCGAATCTAAAACTCTTAAAAAACAGAAAACACGTGTTTGGAAATGAGATTCAAAGAAAAAATCTCTACTCTGAAATGTCAGATGAAAGTCGTATTAAAATGGCAAATGTGATTAATTCATTTAAGGTAGATCAGCATTACTGAATAATATAAAGAAAAATGATTGCAAAAAAAAAAAACCTTTCACTGTTTTCCCTTTAGCTTTGTCCATGGTACCTGTCGCCATGTTAGCGTATTAAATGACTGGAATATAGTATAGAATGGAAGTTTCGTAAACAAATATATCGCAGAACAATCATTTTGATAGAAAGTATTGTAAGATAAAATCAAAATTTTTATTAAATTTTTAGTGTTAGTATTATGCAGTCTTTAGTAATTTACTTAGCATAACTTAGATGAGTCAACTGACTACTTTGATTAATAGTTTCTTAGCTTCTTATTTTCGAATTACGGTGCAATATAAAAAAAATCCCAATTTAAAGAAGTACGTATATGGTTTTTGCTCGAATGTATTTTCACATCGTGTACTTATTATCTTCAAAAGATTAAGGAGGAGTTACCTTTAAGGTGATAGCGTGTCAATGTTGCAAAACACTGATGATGGTGAATTGGTTCCTTGTTGCATGCTTCAAGAGAGTGCTTTTATAGACAGCTGAAAGGTGTTTTTTAGTTAAAAGAAGATTACCAAATTAACAACAACAACCAGTTTCCTAAACCGAAATGTTAAAAAAAAAAAAAATGAATGTTTTATTTCAACAAGACCAACTTCTGCTTCACATTGATGAAAATTATTTTTAAACTAAAAAAAAAAAAAAAAAAAATAATTTCATAAGTTCCATGCATAACTTTTCAGTAGGTAGGCGATCATGGCTCTCCACAACCTCTTGACTTTTGCTGCTGTAAGTAAGTAAATTTTGTTAGGAAGCTTAAAAAAATGTTAACAAAAGTTGATTACTGATAAAAATAACATTTCATTTATGAAATCCAAACCAAATGTAACAGAACAGAAATGAATCGAGCATTTCTGTTTTTAGAGAGAGTATTTTGTTTACAGTTTCTTTACAAGTAAAAAGGATATTTTTGGCAGGGCAAAAAAAACGTAATTTAAAAAAAACCCAAAAAACAAAACAAAAGAACTGAATGAAATTTAATAAAGTTTGTAAATACAGTATTTGAAAATAAAAATCCATTGTCCATGGAAGTTAAAATATTTGATTTTTTTTTTTCAGGTATTTAAATTAATTTCTTTAAAATCAAAGCAGTTAATTTTTTTAATGAAAAAAAAAAAAAATCTCGCTGAGCATGGGTCTCCTAGGGCCTGGAATCCCTGTTTTAAAGGTCAGAGGTTAACTAATCTTATTGCCATCTTCGCCAGAATAAGTCATGCTAAATGAAATTCTAGACCAATATATGAGAACTTTAAGAAAAAAAAATCATGTTTGTTGTGTTGTGTTACAGAAAAATCACAATAAAAACATAATCATAAGCGAACCACACACACACACATACAAGTGACAAATGGACAGCATTTGAAGAAAAAAAGAATGAAATTGATATACATTATGTACTTTGGAAGAAACTCACATTTTCGGGCCTTTTTTAAAGTAAAATAACAAAAGAATCCTGTGTTCAATTAACAAAAAAAAAAAAAAACAAACAAACAAACTTTATGACTTAACAACAGGTGAGTTTTCTTTTTATTCTTCTTTTTTCTTATTCAGATTCTTTATAGTTTTTTTTTTTTTTTTTTGTACAACGGAATCTTATTTTGATTTAATCAAGTTATAAAATTTGCCACCTTTTTTTTTTTTTACAATTGTTCGGACTGTTGTCCTCAACTTTATTGCCATTTTCACGACGTTTCGGTCTTCTTCGTTGAACAACAAAATGAATCGATCACCTTAAGAAGGCCGGAGCGTACAACGACCGAAACGTCGTGAATATGACAATAAAGACGAGGACAACAGTCCGAACAATGTAAATAGTGTAAGTAAATAGTTACAAACAATAATAGAATTTCAGAAAAACAGACATTGTGTCCTTGTTTTATTTGAACAAAGTGAGTCCCGTCTGTATTGTCGCTGATGTCACGCACAAAGCCTTTTTATTTATTTATTTTAGAAGTAGATAACTCCAAATTTTAAAAACTAAAAAAAGTAGTTTTTTCACATCTCCCGACGCAGCAAATTACGAGTTTACAACGCCACCGTCCTCTATTGTGTTACTCTACGAGACGTGGCCTCATTGTAAGACCATCGAGGAGGTGCATTGGTCTGATCTTGTATCCAATGATGAAGGCCGGCCAGTCGAACATCCTCCTCACCATCGCTCAGTGCCGTGTTCGCTGGCTCGGACACGTCCTTACGACGACCTGATGACCACCCTTTCGAGAGTCATATATCAGTTTGACCCGCCATCTGCAAACAGGCAATATTTATTGCTGCGAATAATACAACAAATGTGGCACAAAGCCAAAAACGGGGGTTGGGGTAAAGGACGGTCATCACTTGTCTTAAAACTTCTTAGCTAACCAAAACCACTGACCCTATCATACAAAACAACACATCATTTACCTTTCTTACTACATCCACCAAAATACCTCTTTGACTCAATGAAAATCCTAAATACTCCCCTTATGTACAAATATTGTCTGTGTGGGGAGGGGCATAAAAACAACAATTTTTAAAAAGTTCACCAATGAGTATATGACATATAAAATATTTACAAGAAACTAAACAAAAAAGTGTTAAAAAACCCCACAAGCTTTAAATAAATGTGGCAGAAATATCAGTTACCGGACGAAATCAATGCGGGACTATGAAATTAAAGGAAACATTCATTTCTCCCAAGCATTCACACAGGCACACACTTATTCGTATCCATCTGCAAACTGGCGACAACCTCGCAGGACATCTAGTTACTGGTAGATTAATCCAGCTCTAGAGGATGTTCCAACCCTCCGTCAAGACCGTGAGAGCTGGGCAGACAATGTGGCTATCATGGGCTCAAAGCCTTCACGGCATTATTTAGTAGTAATAGTAGCAGTTTTTTTTTGTTTTGTTTTTAACATTTTTCTTTTTTTGCTGTTGAATTTAGGAGTTTTATACTCGGAAACATAATGTTTAAATTTACATGTTTCAAAGGTTGTCATAGCCAGGAGTATAGTGGGGACAAGATCTCACTGTTTAAAATGCTTCCGTGGCAAGCATCTCAAATAGCCGCTGACAATTAAGACCAGCTCCAGGCCGGGGAATGGGCGAAGGCGGAAAACTTGCGCCTCATAACCAGCAGGGTAGATGGAGCTTGATAGCCCAGGAAGGCAGTCTATCTGAAAATGAATTTATACATTTTCTTTATTTTTAAGAATTTGAAAGAAAGATATTTAAACTAAACAGTAAACACTTTATTTATTAGAATAGAGATTGTTTATTTACAAAAATAATTTTATATTTGCAAGTATTTTTCATTTTATAAAGAAATAAAATAAATACAAAACGAATTTGTGTTCATAAATTTTATTCGTAAATTTATAAAAATTAATAAATTATAAAAGAAGTAATCTGAAAGAAAAAATTGTATTATGTCCAGAAAATCTTGTTTAGTTTATTCAAATTTTCTTGTTAGACATTTTTATAAAATTATGAATAAAATAATTGTTTTTATATTGTACTTGTTTTTTTTATATATTCTTATAAATTTTATTTTTTTTATACATTTCTGAATGAAAAGATTTTTCAAATTTATTTATTTATAAAACGGTAAATCTTTAAGGTAAAAAAAAATAATAAACGTCGCATTGTATTTGGTTTAAATTTGAGATTGTATTTCGGAAGAACGTCTTTGATGACCAGTAGCAAGAGCATTAATATTTTAGTTGTAAGTCACCACGATTTATTTATTCACTAGGGAGGCCTGTCAAGCTACACAGGAATATCGACCACTTTGGAGACTCTGAATCACACGGTTGACTTTTAATTAAAAAGTTTGAAAGTTTAAAATGTGTATTATTAATTCAGCTGGTTTTACAATTAAAAAAAAGAATATAAAGAAACTGGTTTATGATAGATTTAAAGAAAATAATTTTAACATTCTGATTTCAACTTCTAGCAGATTATAATTAATTTGCTAAAAAAAAAAAAAAATAAATGTCATATTATGTACACACCTGGTAATTTACGAGTAATTAACCTTGAATTATGGAAACTCAATATCTTTCTGGTAGAGGGCGCAGCAAGCAAACGGAACTGTTTTATGGGGTTACATTTATCTGTTTACACCGATAAATTCCAATTTGCAGGCGTGTTGTTTCTTACATCGTCATTGATTTATCTATTTTAACAACAACAACAACAAAAAAATGTCTGACTTTTTCGAAGCCACAGATTCAGGCCCAGGATTTGTGGGTATCAAATTCTGCAAAGAATGTAACAACATGTTGTATCCAAAAGAAGACAAAGAAAATAAGATGTTATTGTACGCGTGTCGAAATTGTCAATACCAAGAAGTGGCCGATAATACGTGCATCTATGTCAACAGGATTACGGCAGAAGTGGATGAATTTACCCAAATTATTGGTGATGTAATCGCAGATCCGACGCTTCCTAGAACAGAGGATCATCCCTGTCCCAAATGTGGCCACAGACAAGCCGTATTTTTCCAGTCGCACAGCACGAAAGCAGAAGAAGGAATGAAACTTTATTATGTCTGCACTAACCAGCAATGCGTGCACAAGTGGACCGAATGAAGTCCGTATTTTTACCTTTACTTTTGTCGACTAGAAGATTGCTGTTACTTCTAGTCAATTATTCTGTGGATTTCATCGTTCATTTTTCAAACTTGATGATGTTATATATTGTTTGTTCGGAGTTCATCTTGGATCATTGCGATGAGTCCATTGTTCACTGATGGTTCGGACTCCTCTTCAAACTCATACTTGTTCACAGAAATAACGAACACTTTTTGGTATACAAAAAAAGAAGCGGCTGCAGAAGAGTCGAGAAATTATTACTTTTTTATTTTTATATATTTGAACAATAAACATGCAATCAAAGAATTTCTGTTTGAACCTTTTTTACTCGGTCTAAAAGCCAATAAATGAATGAATTTTACTTTTAAATTTAAACTCACCCCTATCTTTCAAAATAATATATATTTTTTGCATCTCTCTATCGATTAAGCCGAAGCGTATATACCTTCATGAGATTGCTAAAAAAAAAAAAGAAGCATGAAAAAGACGCCAAACTTGACGAAAACAAAATTTTATCGTCTGTTTGTTATTTTTAAGAGGAAAGACCAAAGTTTTTTTTTTTTTAATTATTTCTTAAAATTTTTCCTGCTTTTTAGAACATTCTAAATTTTGATGGAAAAAACCTTGTTTCTCTTTGTATTACCCGTACCGGAACTAGTAAAATAATAACATATACAATTTTTAGCGCGAAATTTTTTTCTGAAAGCAAAAGTTTTTTTTCGATGAAAAATGAATTTTTAATACAATTATTTGTTATTTCTTTAATTATGATAGATATTTACATTTAATTTGATAAAATTAGTTAAAAGCCGCATTCAGTTTCGTAAATGCCCTTATGAGATAGATCTTTTTTTAGCGCGTTGTAAATTGTATCATTTTGACTAATCAGAAGACCCGCAGTAATTAAATGTAATTTTGTGTTTATAATCGGGCTGTAATTATAAAGTACGGAAAACCAACCAGGATACAATTAAGTTGCATTATTTGAGTTAAGCATTGTTCTCCACTGTTAAGGCCTTTACTTTTGCAAAACACATGTGGAGAATTTAATTTGATTTTTCAATTTCAACTGAGTAGGGTACCTACAAGTACCAGTATCATCTTATGAAATTTATATGATCCTATTTTTATGTTATGATATTTTTCCATAAATGAAATATCAAAATTAATAATAAAATGAATGGAAATACAAATAACCCAGTAAAATGTAGTAAATATACATAAAATGATAGTATTTTATGTATACTTCTGATAAAATTTCATAAGATACCTTTCTTATGAAATTTAATCTCACTCTTAACAGTCTTATTTTAATTTCTTTATAATATATTTTCCATAAAGCATCGTAAACGTAAAGGTGAAAGCTAAGTACAAAAAACAAAAAGAAAAAATTAGAGTGCTGAAAGTTTTCCTTAAAAATAATGAGGTATATAATTTGTTCAGTTAAATGTAAATAATTTCATTTCTCTCCTTGTGTAGTATAAATTATCCTCATGCAATCCGCCAATACGTTATTCAGCACCTTTCAAGTGACACAAAATGTTATGACCTGCTTTGTTTTATTTTCAAATTACATCTTTAGGCACAGAAGCTAAGTTAAGCTTGGTTCAAAATATTTTAAACTAACGTAATTTCTAACTTTCTTAAAATAAGTTTTGAAAAAATGATATTGATTTTTAAAAGAATTTCAAACTGAGATTTTCATTTTTTTTTTTTTTTTTTTTTAAATGGAAAAGAAATGGTTGAAATGATTATCTGTCAATTTTTCTGACTCAAAAAAAAAGATTTTAATGAAAATTTTGGATGTGCTAGGAAGGATTAAAAAATGTAAAAAAATACCCCAAAATACTTTGATTTTTCCTCTTAATAATAACAAACATTTACATGATAAAGTTTTGTTTTCACCAAGTTTGGCATCTTTTTCGTCATGCTATGCTCTTTTTTTTAGCGATCTCAGGAGGTACCTAATTAAGCATTGTTTACAGATCATGAATAGATACAGGATTTTATTTTTCTAAGTTTTAAAGAGAGGGTTTCAGCTTTTCTGCAAATTCATTTTTTTTAAAACATGATCTGTAGATGGATCAATGTATAATGAATTTATATTGCAAACTGAATCCAACTTTGAAAATTTAGGAAATTTGAAAAAAAAAAGATAAAATTGATATTGGGAATCTAGGGTGCTCATTCAATATCGGTAGGAATGTCCCAAAAGAAAAGAAAAAGGACTATTTGTTGGAGAGGTCACTTGCATACATTTGCTACGGAAAGCTAAATGTGGAACTGATCTTTCTTGTGTAAATTTGCATGAGAACTATTTACATAGACACGCTTATTTTGCGCAATGATACCTACACTGATAGCTATTCTGCAGCGAATGTATGCAAACAATGCCAATAATGGCTGCCCGCAAAGCGAATGAATCCGAAATTTCACTGTTGATAACTCTAAAATGGTAGATTTTATCAAATTTATCAAGCTAGATTCGAATGGAGGATATACAATTACACATAAATGTAAGTATTTTGGTAATTTTTAATGCAAACTGAGCACGGGTGTTACACTACAAATTAACCAATTTTCCTTAAGAATTGACTATAGTAATTTTTTTATTGATTTAGATTCTAAATCAATATAAGAAAGGTTTCTTGTTCTTATTGAAACAGTGTTATCACTGTCTTTTATGGAGTTATCTGAACTTAGATTTTTATTTACAAATGTCAAGTTTGAAACTATATGTCATATCTATTTGAAAACACTTTTTTAATACAGATTTCTTTTAAACAAAGAAAAACTGGGTAGATACATTTTTATGTTTTATTTTAAGAAAATATTTAAAACAAGTAATAATGTTTATTTGGTAAAATAGATTTTTTTTTGTTTTTGCAAAAAGATATATATATTTTTTTTGTTTTTGCAAAAAGGTATATATATTTAAGTAATTGTTTGTCAGGTGAAATTTATTTTTTACATTTTTCAAAAAAGACATTTTAATTAAAGAACACAAATTTACATGAATTAATAAAAGTATAATAAAATATGTGGATATCAGGGACGTAAGCACAGTTTCAAACTTGATATTTATATATATAACTCTGTAAAAGTCATTGATCAATTTGAGACGGTATGAGAGCACATTTTCTTTTTTCTTGAGTATGCAGGTCAATATACTAAATAAATCTGTTTAAAATAAATGGAGTGTCTGTTTCAAAGATGGGTATCCACTTAACATTTGCAGTTTTAAAAATGACAGTGATGTGCAGAGGTTTGGTGATGCCCAGTGCCAACCACTTGATTGTATGCCACTAAGACTCAAGTAGGGGTTGGAGCTTGCTTATCAACACAGATCTACATTCATATCATCTTGTGGAACTGTAGGATGCTTCTACAACAAAGTTAAAAGAGACAATTTCAAATTTCAAAAACTAAATTTTTATTTCACTCTTTGATTGGATGCCCAGGGCTGTCATACCTTTTGCACCCACTTCTGCAATGAAAAACAGTGTTTTTCCCTCTCTTGTTTTTAAATGCCACCCACACCCCTAGTTTACTGTTGGCACAAACAAATTCTATGATTTTAAAATGTTGTGCCTTTAATTGGACATAAAATAAATGTAAACAATTTATTATTTTACTTATAAAGATAGATTTTTATTAATGTGAATAAAAAGAAATGATAACAAGTATTGTTTCCACCTCAAAATTAATGGTTAGGTTCCTCAAATGACCTATCAATAGTCATAATGATGTTACCCTGTTGTTTGTAGATACACAATGACAGATGAGAATTAATTTTGAGACGGTTTATTTAATAGCATTAAAGAATGAACTTACTGAAGAGAATGTTCCTATGTCTGCATGCCACATGTTCATTTGATACAAAAGTCTAAGCTGATAGTCTTCAGGTCCGAGTGCATAGAATGCATCCTGGTAGCATATTGAAGCATCCTTACATTTTTAAATCAAAAAAGAAATGTCATCAAAATTGGCAGCACTGTCTGTTGTTCTTTCCTTATTTTACTTTACTGATAGTGACAAATTTGTTTAACACCTGACTCATACCTTAAAACATATCCTGTCATAAAATTTTGCTTCCCTCCATGACTCCAAACATTCTCCTAAGAGGTGGCATACATAATAATCACTTTTCAATGCATTTTCATAGTAAAATCCCTTTCCAGTGCATTTTCATAGTAAAATCCCTTTCCAGTGCATTTTCATAGTAAAATCATTTCCAATGCATTTTCATATTAAAATCACTTAAAATGCATTTTTATAGTAAAATCTCTTTACAATGCATTTTCATATTAAAATCGTTTTCCAATGCATTTTTATAGTGAAATTACTTTCCAATGTATTTTATTATGGAATTGGTTAATCAGACTAGTCTCATTGACCATACCAAAATCTCCTACTGAAATAGTGTTTTTGTTTTTTGTAGTTTTTTTTTTCAAGAGAAAAGAAAATGCAATTTGATTTTTTTTTTCTTTTTTTGAGTTTTGTTCTTTAAATTATATTTGCTTTTTTTTAACTATTACTTTTTTTTTTATGTGAACATATAAAAAAAAATATTTTTTGTTTTAATAGATGCAGTTTTGGTTGGGAATCATCTGACTATGTTGCAATTTTTCTCAGGCCTGTTGAGATCAAGTTTCCTCTTCAGGCCCCCAAAATGTCTCACACTGCCTCATCAACTTCATCTCAAGAGGCTGAAAACAAGATTAAAAATCCAGGTAAAATGTTTTATTGTTGAAATTGTTGAAAAAAAAAAAAAAAAGAAAAAATCATTCACAAAGAATTTTTATTGACCTTTAAACAAATTTGCATGCATATATCTATATAATAACTGTTAATTCTTTACAGAAGTAGCCCATCTCTTCAATGTTAAACTGAGTGGCCAAGGGCTTGCAGATAGCCTTACAAACTAGCCTCACTCATGCATATCTTTTTTATATGTGTGACACATAAAAGACTTTTGAAGAGTCTGCCTCAGACCTGAAAATTAAATCACAAAACTGACATAATTTTTAAAGTGTTTTTCTTTTTTTAATTTTGCAGAAATATTTTTAGGTCTGTCATTGAATCAAAATATATTTGCACAATTGTACATAGAACACAGACAAATTGAGTAAAACTGAAATGGACATCTATGTCCTGAAGGCTAATTTAACTTTCTGTCTGGCAACAACCCTTGGTTATCAGGAAAAGTATAAACTGAAATGTGCATTCATTTGAAGTTATTTTTATAACTTCTGTATTTAAAATGAATATATTCTCTAAAGAATATAGTATTCTAAATGGACAAACAATTTAGATTTTAAATTTCATCATCTTTCTATCAGTGAAGTGATGGATAACAAAATAGTAATAACAATGAAACAGACAGTAGAAAGAAAGGGATAACATATGAATATGTGATAACTGTCACTTTTTACAGAAGGCGGCCATCTCTTCAGCACTGAATGGAACGACCATGGGCTCACATATGACTTTGCAAACCAGTCTCACTCCTACATAACATTTTATATATGTGACACACAAAAGACTTTTAGAGAGTCTTGAAAGTGACTTACTCTCATGTGCTGCTTCAGTGTGGCATCAGACTCTCAGATTTTATCACAAAACTGATATAAGTACCGTGCAGGTCTGTTGGGTAGGAAATTCACATTGTCAGCATTAGACTGCTGATTTCTTAGAAATCTGACACAAGATAGAAAAACTTTCCGGCAGAGGTTACATAGAAGTTCAAGCTCAGACTGATTTTCTTCTGGGATTGAGTCTACATCACCTTTCCTAAGAGTTCTTTTCAACTTTAAATGCTCAACCTTTGTGACATCAAAATGATTGCAGCCATCAAAAACTAACTTTCTCCAATCTCTGTCTCTTCTTCCCAGTCTCTCACACTAATTTCAAGAGTTTTCAGGTTGTCTTTAAAAACATCCTTGAAATGTTTCTTGGGTTTGTGTCTGGGGTGCTTACCAAGACTGAGCTCTCCATTAGACAGGCATAAATTAAACCTACAGAGTGTGATGAATAAATTGTCATCTAAATTACACAAAAATGAAAATAATACTGGCGTCTCATTTTAACAGATATATTTACCAAATTTATACAAAAATATCATGAAATACTAAAGAGAATGTCCAAACTATCTAACCAAGCCTGTTTTAATATATATGTACACACACACACACATATATATAATAAAAAGGCTTAAACACTAATATTCTATGGACACAATTTATTCCATTGGAATCGTAAATACTTACTCTGTCCTGGACATTGAGTTCTACCTGGATTCTTCCTCTTGGAATTTTTATTCAAAAAATATACATGTATGGGTATTTATATATTTTGCATATGTATGTATATTTACCACTAATATTATATATATATATATATATATATATATATATATATATATATATATAGTTATGAAGAACTTGGTAATCTGTATGGGTAATCCCAAGGAGAATGAAATCTTGAGAGCTCAATGTAAATCCAGAGCTAATATTTTAAAGAAAAACAGACCACTTTAAGGTACCATTATAATAATTTATTTCACCAGAGCCCTTTTAAAGGACGCCGGATCATCAGATAGCACTTCCAAAAATGAAATGGAAAATGAAATTAAAATTGATGGGTAGTGCAATTTTAATTTCATTTTTTGTTTCATTTCATTTTTGGAAGTGTTTTTCTTTTTATATATACACACACACATACACATATATATCATCCAATCCGTAAGTGGTAAGGATAATCCAAATAGGTCTTTTTAATATAAAATATTAATAAGATAGATCCATGAAGAGAGCTCAATGTATCAAAATATGGAGCAATATGATAGACATCAAAGGAAAAACTCAATACATCATTAAAGAGTTTGGTAAACATTTATTTCAGACAGACAACTGTCTCACCCGACCGGAATTATAAAACCATTTCATAAGTCCAGTCTGATGAGGCACTTGTCTGTCTGAAATAAATGATTACTGAACTCTTTAATGTTGTATTGAGCTTTTCCTTTGACACAAACAAACACACACACACACACACACACACACACACATATATATGTGTGTGCGTGTGTATTTAGGCACCATATTTTCATTCAAACGAGTTTTGTTAAATAATTCAGACATATTATGCCTATTTATTTTGGTTTCAATCCTTTTAAGTCCATGAATCAATTTCTTGGTAGCTGTGGAAAAATATGAAAAGTTTTTTACAAATAATTTTTATTTTCCACAAATACTTGCAATCTCATCTAAGACCATCTTCCGGGGGTTAAATTATCTGTGTATGTGTATACGTATTTCTGTAAATTCAAGACATTTTTAAGTGTTTGTTTTACTGCTTTATGCAGTGTTCTAGATTTCAGATTCAAAATTTTTTTCTGTTTTTCTCTTCCACAATGTAAGGAAGGTAACTTTTGTATTTTATTATTATTCTTATATATAAACAACACTTTCCTGTCATTTATTCAATATATGAGGATCAATTCCTAGAAACTGGCAGTTGCAAATATGATTTGATTTTAGTGGTGAAGGCTTTGTGCAGAACCAACCACACTTTTTGAAGAGCCAAATACAGAGACCTGGTGCACTACGTGCTACAAGGTCCCCAAACAACTCTCTGCAGGTTTTGAATTCAGAGTTGTCCTTCTAGTCCAGTTGCCTTCCAAGGCTATAGAACCCAGTCTGTCTTGCTATTTACCCATAGCTGGTGGGAGAAGAGGATTAATTTCCCAAGGGTATTAGCACATTAGTGAATGTAATTTATCAAACTAGAATTTGAACTCAGCTCTCCGATTCCTCAATTTGAGCTGTGCTATCCATTACTCCACTGTACCTCCAATACATAGATATATATATATATTATTTTATATGCGCAGTACATGTTGGAAAGTGCTCAATATCAGTGATAGAACTAACATATTCAGTTGTAAGAGTTTGTGACCCTTGGTTTCATGCTTTTGTGATCATTAGACAAACTGGTTTATTTTTAAAAAATTGAATCTATTTATTCTTGTTTGTGTTTCATTATGTTTGGTGGTGGGAGGGAGAAATTCTCTTCTGTGTTTGTTTGGGATGATACTCTCACATATACAGACACACATACATGCAGCTGTACGCATTTTAGGTCACACAAACACACCTATATAAACTATCTGAGATTAGGTGCAGATACACATCCAGGCGTTTGAACATATATACATAATGCAACTGTAATTCTATTTCGGTGTTGAGATTATGTAGCGATGTTCTTTCAACAACTGGCAGGTGGGGGTGTTCTTGACTCTTCAGGTCGGCTGTCTGTCTGCGTTATCAGATAAAACTTACACTTCCTCACACACACATACCCACATGTAGACGTGCACATACACTCCTACTGGTCTGGGTCTTTCATCACCACTTTGGTTAAGTGGGTTCTGTTTGTGGACATGGTGATGATGATGATGATATTTTGTATTTTCAACGCTGTCTACTTGTGTATTATTAATGATTGTCACTGTGTTGATAGTGCTAATAATTGATATTATAATGTTAATAATAGTTGTTAATGTGTTAGTGGTAAATTTAGCCCTAATGATGATGGAAACGAAAATATAATGGTAAAAAAACGTGACAGTAATGACAATAGTTGTGGTGTAATCGAAAGCATTTCTGACAGCATTGACAAGGTTCTCTCTCTCCATCTATTTGCTCACATATTCGTGTTTGCTGATTTTAATGCCCATCATACCAAGTGGCTTAAAAATGCTACTACTGACCTTGCAGGCATTCAAACCCTTAATTTTTCAATTTCCCAATCCCTCACACAGATAGTTGACTTCCCAACACATTTTCCCTACAACCGGGACAGTAAGGCTTCTCTCCTCAATCTATATTTTACCTCCATACTTGAGTCCCTTAGTGCCACACAGCTCTGCCCTCTTGGCAACTCCGATCATGCTGTAGTGTCTGTCAACATCTCCTTCAACTCCACCCCCTGCAAAGAAACTTCTACCACTAGCACCTTGTTCTGCTATCAACAAGCAGACTGTGACTTGTTCCAGGATTTCCTACATGACGTCCCCTGGGATATTGTCTTTATGCTCAAGAATGTGCTTCTGAGGTCTCCTCCTGGGTTAAAGCTGGAATTGAGGCTTTCATCCCCTCAAGGAAATATAAGGTCAAATCACACTCCTCCCCTTGGTTCTCCGCTGCTTGCTCAACTGCCATTGCCTATAGGAATCACTTCTTCCACCTATATTGTAGTGACATGTCTGACTGCAATAGATGTCTCTTTGTCTCTGCTCATAATGAGTGTAAGGGTGTCCTCAATGAAGCAAAGTCACTATTTGCTGCTCGAATGAAAGAACATATTGCATCTCGCAAATTTGGCTCCAAGGATTATTGTTGCCTCTGCAAGAGTGTATTTGACAATAGCAAACCCTCTATACCTCCTTTGTTCAACCAGTTTGAGGTTCTGATCTCTTCTGCCGACAAGGCTGAATGCTTTGCTCAGAAATTTTTATTCAATTCAACGCTTGAAAGGAAAGATCAAAGTATTTTGGGGGTATTTTTTTACATTTTTTAATCCTTCCTAGCATGTCCAAAATTTTCGTTAAAAATCTTGTTTTTTTTTGAGTCAGAAAAATTGACAGATAATCAATCATTTCAACCATTTTTTTTTTCCATTTAAAAAAAAAAATGAAAAATCTCAGTTTGAAATTATTTAAAAATCAATATCATTTTTTCAAAATTTATTTTAAGAAAGTTAGAAATTACATTAATTTAAAATATTTTGAACCAAGCTTAACTTAGCTTCTGCACTGAAAAGATGTAATTTGAAAATAAAACAAAGCAGGTCATAAACTTTCACGTCACTTGACAGGTGATGAATGAAATATTGACAGATTACCTGAGGATAATTCCTTCTACGGAAGGAGAAAAGTGAAGTTATTTACATTTAAGTGAACAAATTATTTACCTCATTATTTTTAAGGAAAACTTTCAGGGCTCTTTTTTTTTTTTTTTTTTTTTTTTTTGTACTTAGCTTTCACCTTTACGTTTACGATGCTTTATGGAAAATATATTATAAAGAAATTAAAATAAGACTGTTAAGAGTGAGATTAAATTTCATAAGAAAGGTATCTAATTAATTTAGAGGTACCTTTTTTATGAAATTTTATCAGAAGTATACATAAAATACTATAATTTTATGTACATTTATTACATTTTACTGTATTATTTGTATCTCCATTCATTTTATTATTAATTTTGATATTTCATTTATGGAAAAATATCATAACTGAGATTAATATAAAAATAAGATTATATAAATTTCATAAGATGATACTGATACTTGTAGGTACCCTTCGCAGTTGAAATTAAATTCTCCACATGTGTTTCACAAAAGTAAAGACCATAACAGCAGAGAACAATGCTGAACTCAAATAACGCAACTTAATTGTATTCTGGTTGGTCTTCCGTACTTTATTATTACAGCGTGATTATAAACACAAAATTACATTTATTAATTAGTGCGGGTCTTCTGATTAGTCAAAACAATGCAATTTACAATGCACTAAAAAGATCTATCTCGTAAGGACACTTACAAAAGCGGATGCGGCTTTTAACTAATTTTATAATATTTTAACAACTTAAATGTAAAAACTATTATAATTAAAGAAATAACAAATAAATGTATTAAAAATTCATTTTTTATTGAAAAAATTTTTTGCTTTCAGAAAATATTGTCCATATTTATAAAGAAATAACAAATAATTGTATTAAAAATTCATTTTTCATTGAAAAAGTTTTTTGCTTTCAGAAAATATTGTCCATATTCATAAAAACAACTAAAAGCAAATAAAAGCATTTGAAATTAAATATGTCTTTGTTTTATTGAGTTTTGTATGTTACAATTCAGAGCTGATTTTCAGGTAGTGCGGGTCCAATTAAAAACAAAAAAGATCATGATTTGCTTTCCTTAAAGCCTTGTGCTTTTAACTATTGTAATCACTAAAGTGGACTCGATCGAATTTCTAATGTTTTCATAAAATTAGTTGGTGGGGGGGGGAGGTAAATAAATATATATAAAAAAAATTATGCCATGACTTTAATAAAAAAAAAAAAAACATTTATAATAGTTTTGATCATCTGGGAATAGTTTCTGAAGGTTTCATTAACATCCGACAATTATTTTTATTTTTACAAGATTTTCCAAAATAATGTGTATCATACAACAAAAACGTGCTAAAAATTCTATATGTTATTTTACTAGTTCTGGTGATACAAAGAGAAACAAGGTTTTTTAATCAAAATTTAGAATGTTCTAAAAAGAAGGAAAAATTTTAAAAAATAATTAAAATAAACTTTGGTCTTTCCTCTTCATAATAACATAAACATTTAGATGATAAAATTTTGTTTTCATCAAGTTTGGCATCTTTTTCATCATGCTATGCTCTTTTTTTAGCGATCTTGTGGAGGTGCCTACTCCTACCTCAAAAACAAATCTAGAGTTGCTGACAAAACTAACCTGGCCGTCTGTCTTGAAAAGGACCTCCAATCAGTTGTGAACTGGGGCAGAAATTGGCTGGTTAACTTTAATGCCTCAAAAACAAAACTGCTCTCGATTACTCACCACAGAGAACCATCCCTGCACCCCCATTAGAATGTCTGACGCTCAACTCCACGAGAGCATCTCTTTGTGACTGCTTGGTCTCACATTGTCTGCTGACCTGAGATGGAACAAATACATTGAGTCAACAGCTTCGTCCACCGCAAGGAAAGTTTGCTCCCTGTGCCATGCCAGGAAATTTTTCTCGCCAGAGTCGATCCTTCAAATCTACAAATCAACCATTCATCCTTGCATGGAGTATTGCTACCATATATGGTCTGGAGCCCCTTCTGTTTGTCTCAAGGTTTTTGATAAAATCCAGAGATGGATATGCAATGTAATTGGCCCTGATCTGGCATCTCATCTACAGTTGCTCTCTCACAGACGTGCTGTCGCCTCCCTCTGTCTTTTTTACAAATACTTTCATTGTAACTGCTCCGATGAGATGCTTTCACTGGTTCACAGACTTCATGAATTCATGTGTTATACTAGGCTGGCATTTCGCTCTCACCCTTTCACTGTCGAAACTGTTAAATGTAGCTGTCTCTTCTACTTCAATAGCATCATGTCTCACACTTCTTTCCTGTGGAACACTCCCCTTTTCCTTTTTCCCTGATAGCTATAATCTCCAACTATTCAAATGTAATGGCAATCGACGTCTCCAGATGCCTTGATCTATCCCCTATCCTCCTCTTCATCTTTCCTCTATCACTCCTATTCGCTCTTGCTCCAACTGTCTGTAACCCCTTGGTGCTAGTGGCTTCCCGCCTTGCTTGGGATGAAACGTTTAATATATATATATATATATATATATATATATATATATATATTTTTTTTTTTTTTCATGTAAGGGCAATAACTCCAATAAGTGCAATTTCGCGCCAATATTTGACATTGATGCGATTCTCCAGATCTGGTACTTGTAAACTTTTTTCTTCTTTTATTTGCAAATACGCTTTGAAAAGTATATTCGGGTTACTTTTTTTTTTAATAGTTCTACCTGCTTTTGTGTGCAACAAGTTTTGTTTTTACCATTCAGATTCATTGAACAAGTAACATTGTAAATATTAAATTTCTATTTGGATTATTCTGAACGACAGAGAAAACGATTACATATTTTTTTTTGTTTGTTTTTAAAGTTTTAACAAGTGTTCAATTATAATTTAATTAATCTATATTTCGTCATGAGGTTTACTTTTTTGAAAATCTTACAGTATTGTTACACTTTTTTGTTATAGATTACAAAAAAAGTTTAGAAATCAGTGTTGGCCGTCAATGAATTTAGCAAAACTAGAATTTTCAATTAAATATGGTCAAAAAGGTTATTCTGTATTTAATTAAGACAAGAAATCGTTTAAATGAGATCCAAGAAAAATATAATTTTCATACAAAAATGCACACGTTAACCAAACGAAACCCTTGCTAAATCGCGTTAAAAATCACACGTTGGGTTTTTCTTTTGCTGTAGAAATGTTTAGTTTAACTGATTAGGTCCTATGATGAAACCTAATACTTAGAAAGAAGTAATTTTTAAAAAGATTAACTTTAAAACTAAAATAAAAGAATTCGAATATCTTGAATTATTTCAATACCTTAAAAAAAAAAAAAGTTTAATTAACAAACTCTGTGGTCTTTTTTTGCATTTATCTTTTTCAGAGTAGGGTTCAATTTAAATTTTTACATTGGTAAAAAAGAATAGAAATTTAAAATTCATAGTGCTCATTTTAGTTGTTGTTTTAGACTTTTCTAAAAAAATATTAAAGAAAATGCGAAAAATCCACAGCTCAATCAATTAAACCAACAATTTATTTATTTTGAAACTTACTTAACCTTACACATTGTTACATTAGAAAAGAGAGGGTTTTTTTTTTTTTTTTTAGTCATTCTTTTCGAATAGTTGGTGTCAAAATCAAATAATTTTACAGTAGATGTCAAACTTATATTTAGCACCCCCCTCCCGGGATGTATGTGGCACAAGGCCGAGTTTATCGTGTGTTTTCCGAGCCCGTAGGTTCGGCCAAAGATATTCCTTTAACCTGCATAAACGGGTTCAGGACCCTACCTCCCCGGACGAAACTTTGCCCCCGGCACAGCTTCGTCCGGGTTCCTCTCTGCCAAAGACAGAGTTCGACAGCATAGTGCGAACAGATCTGTTCAACTGTTCACCCCAAGATGTCAATAACTGTTTCTAATGATTTCGCCATGAGTTTAAATTTATTTATTTTGTTAAAGAGATTTAGTAACAGTTTTCAGAACCAAGCTTTTCTTTACCCATTCTAATATAAAAAGTCATGAGATTTTAGCGCCAAAAATTAATTAACATTTTTATTGTTACATCCTGTCTTTGAAGTGTGCGATTAAAAAGAGATAAAGATTTCCCGCCCAAATTCAGCAACAGATAAAAAAAACTCTAATGTTGTTAATAACGGTAAATCTCTGAAAATTTTTCAGACATAAACATTGATGACAAAACTTTTGTTTTCGTTTAGTCTGGGGCCTTTTCACCATGCTATGGTGTTTTTTTACGGGACCTAGTGGAGATAAATTTCACGATAAAAATGATTTTTTTTCAGTGTGAAATTCTTCGTGTTTTTATTAAGAAAAGATTAGCTAGAGAAAATTTCGATTCAGATTTCCTTTTGCCACTTCTTATGTAAAATAAACTTTATCCTGCACCCATCGGATTAAATTTAATTCCGCGAGTGAAAACTTTTAAGTTTATAAACTTTTAAAAACTTTTTTAAATAAACGTTTTAAGTTAAAATTTTTTAAAAATTTTGAACCGCCAAAATAAAATTGTTATTAACAGGAAATTGAAAGATTTCATTTGATTATTAAAAAAATGATATTTTTTGTCCTGTTTTGCAGACTGACTGACTTCCAAGGATATTCAGAATTTTTGTTGAAAATCAAATTTTTCTTGCGCCAGTTAGGTATCCCCGTTTTTGGGAGGTATCGAAGTTTAAAAAATCTTTCTCGTAGCTTTAATTTTATTTTTAATTCCAAGCTGGGAATTAGCAAAATTTTTTTTTTTTTTTTTTTTAAAAACTTGAAAACACCCAAACTTAAAAACAAAATTTTATGCCAAAAATTTTTGCAAAAATGAAATGATTGTCCTGTTTTAGTTTAGGATATTGAAACTGCGCCAGTTGGGGGCGGAAATGAATGAAGTAAGGAATTAGTTTTTTTTTTTTTGAAAAATTTTTTGAAAAAAAAAAAAATTGTCGGATTTTAATGGATGAAATTATTTTTCAATGTATTTTTTTTTTTCTTTTTCGGTGAAAATTCTTGCATTGATCAAATAATTGTCGAATTTTATTTAAACTTTTAGGGCTTAAAATGAATTAAATTATTTTAGATTTGAATTTTATATTTTCTTTTTTTTTCTTTTTTTAAAGAAAATCTTGTTCGTTACACACGCATCTTCCCTGCCCTCTAATTTTAAGAAATTTTGTCAATGTTTATTAAAAGCAGAACTCTGGAAATTTTGTAGTGAGTTGAGGTGTGCAGGCGCGGGAACTGTGATTGGTAGCTGGCTTGTTGGTGTTTTGAGGTGAGACAGGCTGGAATGAGGAGGAAGTTTTTCAGTCTCAGAAGTGAGACTGCGTCCGTCAGCAGGAGAGAAAAGACAAAATAATTTTTTTTCGTGACACATTCCAACACAAAATTTTAAAAAAATTTTTGTTTCAAAACGGTACCTCGGAATAATAGTTTAAATTGCAATGTTTTCCAAAAAAAAAAAATACCTAAAGTTTAAATTTATTTTTCATTTCCGAAAAAACAATCGAAACGACCATTTTTAAAAGTAAAACTTTTTAGAGAAATGCAAACGAACTTATTTTTCGGTTTTGAAAATCCCGCTAAAATAAGATATACATTTCTGAAACGTTACTTTAGTAACAAAAATCACTTACTTAGCATAAAATTTTTTAGACAAATATTTCTTGTCCTCGGGGTCTTGTTATTTTTCATCGATAATTTGATGGCCGAATGTGTTGACAGGTTTAGTACGGTGCATCAAGAGTCAAGCCAAGACTGACATAACGTTTTTTTGTTTGTTTTTTTTTTGTTTCTTATAATAATTTAAAAAACTACAAAAATTTCTTACATTATTGAGTTACCTCTATCTCTTTCATTATTTGATAGCTAAGATAATGATAGATAATTTTATTAATTATTATTACATTATTACATTTTTAATTTAATAAGTTAAGTAATAAAATTATTATTATATTAATAATTAAAATATCTCACTGAGTTATTAATTGTTTAAATTGATAAATGAGATAATTTTATTATCTCAATTTAATTTTTGATTTAATAACTGAGAGTGAGACCTTTAGGCTTTACATGTCAAGGGACTTTTCCCAAAGAGGAGACAAGTTTTGAAACACGTGACCTTTTAAGCATAATGTAACTTTGAGATATACTAAAAAAAATATAACATTTTAGACGCACAAAAAAAAAAAAATTTCTAATTATGGTAAGAAGTTTTGGTAGCATTATTTGTATTATTTTTTAATTTTTGCTTAGTAAATATAGTCTTCACTTAAAAACTTAATAACCGACCCCCACACTCTGCATGAATGACTTTTAAAATATTTTAAAATTAAATAAAATGAAAAAAGTAAAAGACAAATGCAAACAATTTTTGCAAAAATTCTTTATTCATCGAAAAAAATTTTTTTCAGATAATAATGTCCCTAATATATATTATTTATAAAAGCAAATAAAAGCCTATCTAATTTGATAATTACAGTGTAACCCGGATATAAGAGATTTTCTCTGGTCCCAAATTAGAGCCTGTGTTAATGTATATAAAATAGACTAAACCCGGATATAAGAGACCTCTTCTCCGGTCCCGACAACTCTCTTATATCCGGGCTACACTGTACATAGTTTATTGCAGTTATTATTTTATGATTTGGAGCAGGTTTTTAAAAAGTTGGCAGTAGTTGTAAAGAAGAAAAATTGATGATTTAATTTCTCCAAGGAGTCCTGCTTATAAGTAATATAAAACAATTTACGTCCGCTTGGAAATTCTAGAAAATTTCATAAAATTAATTTATGGGTGTTTAAAAAAAAAAATAAAATATTTTTAACAAGATTTTCTAAAAATAAAAATTCACCACTGCTGTGGCCCGGTATTGAACTCACAACTCTTTGGGTCTAGGTCTAGTGACTAGACAGATAATTAGAAAAATCACTAGATCTTAATTGCTTTTAAAAATAAGATATGTCTTAAGAAAAAAACTTTTTCGATGAAAAATGATTTTTTTACAAGAATTGTTTTCATTTTTTAAAATTTTAATTAAAATAATTTATAAAGTTTTAAATCTTTTAAAAATTCTGTATTACTTCATCCTTCAAAGTAATACTGTTATTAAATAATAATCATAAATGGAAAAGCTTAGTACAATTCAACAAATGTCAATATTTTAAAAAGAATTTTTTTTTTGTATGTATATAAATTGGGCAATTTTTGTAGATATGGTTTTTCATGTGTGACATTATCAGAAAATAAGTGATAATTAGAATAAATTTAAAACCAAAGTATCAATCCAATAAAACATTAGATTACAGAGAATATTTTCTGAAATTTTTAAGATTACTTAGTATTTATAAATTATAAAAAAAGGCTCAATTTAGTTTTTACAGATATATCCACTGGAGAAAAACATTAGATAAATATTTATCTAAGTTAGAGCTGTCAATATCTTAAATAAAAGGCCTCCTCCTATGTTAAAAAAATGCATTTCTGCAATATTTTAAACTTAAAGGAAATGATATTTGTTTCAAATCAGATTAGATTAATTAAACTTTAATTCAGTTAATACTCCTCAAATAAAATTTTGCAAAAGTATTGGTATCTTTTTATTTTTTTTCTATTTATCAGTAAAATCAATGAATTCATCCATATTGACAGATCTGTCAACAGAACATGATTCTCTTTATTAAAAAAAAATCAAATAGAAGATAAAATATACTTTTCTGAAGTTTTATTTCAGGAATATTAGCTGATTTAAAGTTTAATCTGATTTGAAACCAATATTACTTTTAGTTTGAAATATCTCAGGATGCAGTTTCTTAACACAGAGATGGGTCAAATTTAAAGTTTAACCTGAATTGAAATAAATATTAGTTTTAGTTTGAAATATCCCAGAAAAGCATTCAAAAAAATTACATGTTGACTGATTTATTAACAGACTGACAGATTTATTGCTTGGTAAATTTTTAACTTTTAAGAATCTTAAAAATTTAAGAATATTTTAAGCAATCTAATGTTTTATTGAATTGTAAGTGTTTTGACTTTATAGCTCTACTTGAAGACACTTGAGAAAATGTTACAAAATTACCAATAAATTTATTTTCTGATAATAGTGTGTATGGCTGTCTGTATTTACAAAAACCAACATATTTTTCAGGTCAGATATAAACCTTTAACACTATGACTGCTAACCAGGAAATAACTCATGGTTGGCAGTTTTTATTATGATGCAGACTATCTTGTACTCATCCTTTTCTGATAACATTTTCATCTGTGGCACAGCTGTTTGAGGTTTCCTATAGCCCCACTGAACTTAAATAAAGTCAATTCAGGTTTCCTATGGTAAAAATTTTCTTTCTCAAGTGAAAATCATCACAAAAATGGCAAAAGTCATTTTGTCACAGCTTATTTTCTCTCAAAAAATGGATTTTCATACTTTTATAGGGGTAAAATATTGAAAAATGACTGTTTTATCATCTAAACTAATATCAAGGAAACTTGATCTGAACCCCATGAAACTAGGTATTTTCTGAAAGCAAAGGATATATTCTTTCATTTAAAAGTAAAATTGGCTGGTGTAAATGACTCAAAATTTTTTTCAGTGGGTAAAATGTGAAAAAAATAGTGAAAATTTTGCATTTTTTTCTTGTTCTAAACAAATATTTCCCCAATTATTCGAAATTAACAATTTTTTTTTTTTTTTTTTTTAAATCAGAAAGCCTAAATCATAATCAAACTATTTCAGGCATAAAATTGAGAGTTTTGAAGGAAATCAACATTCCTAGAGGGTCAAAAATGCAACAAAATCCATTGTTAATTTTCAAGGGTTAAAAAATTGACACCCAGCCACGGAAATCTTTAGTAAAAAGGCAAAAAAGATTTATCTGCAATTCCTAACTACCAGAAACCAAAGTTTTTTTTTTTTTTTTCAAAAAAAAAAATAGCAATAAGGAAAATTAAACCTAATTGACTTTGACATCTAGGTCAAAGGTCAGCCAGCCAGCTAGCAATTAGAACAAGTAATAAAACCCACCACTCCCAGATAAAAGCAAAGAGTGAAAAAAAAGGGTTCAACGTTACTAGGGCTTGATATAACTTATGTTTGAACAATGACTTGATGAGTTTTGTTTTGTTTTTAACACCCTTGTGACCCGGGTGATGACAACAACACTTAGCAGATGACATTGTTTTTTTTCGCCACATATCTTTCGTATTTCCCATCGCCGGTCCATTTAGCCGTTCCTTTTATTCAATGATGTTCATGCCAAATGAAAGAGAAAGGAATGAAGTTTGAATGATGTTATTTTGAAGCGAAAATAAATATTTTTTCATAAAAAAAAGGGGATTTTTCTCAGAAAATTGGGCATAATTTCTTAATGCTAACTGCCAAGTGACATTTTCCACAGCCAAATCGAAGATTAATTACCAGTGAATAATTCCATGTGCAAACAATAGCCGTCTGGATCCTATAACGTCGCCCTAAAAGGTCCAGAAGTTTACTAATTGATCAAAAACCTGTCGCGCATAATTGTATTTTGCCTGGTCAGTTTCCATTATTTCATCTTGATATTATTATTTTCGGACAGCCAAGTCATCAAGAATTCAGGAAAACAGTTTGGCATAGGTTTTCTTTAAGAACTTTACATTCTATGAGGTGTTTAAAATGTTACTGACGAATGAGATTTTTTGCCGAATATTTCGTTTACGCGTCATGTTGGATTTTCCTATATGACAAAAACAAGGGTTTTAAACAGCCGTGGTGGGTACCAATGAGTTTATTTGTAATTATACTTTTAATGGAGAAACAATGTTAAGATTTCAGTTGAAGCTATAAATCAACTCATGAAAATGTTTTATTGCCTAAGTTGGTTATTATAAAGTTGGTATTTCAAATCAGATTTCATAATTGACCTCTGGCAGGTCAATGTGTTAACATATTTCATGGTATATCCAAGTGGTTTCTTTATCTTTTACTGTATTTCTAACATTATAATAATAACAATGAAACTTTACCAAACAGACAAAAATGCTCTCAGCTTGAATAGATTAGTCAAAAATTTTCAAGTTTTTTTTTTTTTTCTTCATTGTTCCTTCAAGGATTGTTACTCTTGTCATCATCCTTATAGCAATCATCATGTGTCATTTGTCAAGGGACATAACTCAAAATTTTTCATTTTTGATCTACTGTAGAATAAA
Source organism: Acanthosepion pharaonis (assembly GCA_903632075.3). Classification (NCBI taxonomy): domain Eukaryota; kingdom Metazoa; phylum Mollusca; class Cephalopoda; order Sepiida; family Sepiidae; genus Acanthosepion; species Acanthosepion pharaonis. The sequence goes on from CAHIKZ030000879.1 coordinate 712,863, forward strand.
AAAAAAAATAATGCAGTTGTAAAATGAAAAAAATTAAAAAAATTTTTAAATTGAAAAACTGAATTTTCTATTTTTGCAAAAAAATAATTTATGTTGCTTTTCAACAATGATCAAATACTGAAGAAAATTTTTTTTTAATCATAAAGTAAAAATGCATGTCAATCTTTCACAAATATACATAAGAAATTTTATTTTTTTTCCCCTGTGAAAACAATAATATATCGCATATTTTATTGGGTCTTCACAAAAAAAATTTTGTTTTTCAATTCAATGATCAATATTTCCAATACTTTTTTTTTTTTAATAAATCATTTTTTTAATCATAAAATAAAAGTGCATGTCACTGAATTTGAAAGACTATAATAAAATCAAAAAATTTTATTTTTTTCCCCGAGAAAAATAAAAAATATATAGATATTGATTATTTTAAATTTTTTGAAGTCGGAGTTTCACACAAGAAAAAAATTTCTTTTTTGCTAATTAAAACCCTTGTTTTTTTTAAGAAAATTATGGCCGTCAGTAATATTTCACCTCAATATGTGTTCTGGAAAACCTATGTCAAAGTGTTTTTTTTTTTCCGAAAATGATAAATCATTTTCACTGCAAAAAAAATAAAGCCACGAAAATACAGGGTGGGTAGGGGGGGATTACTGGAATTTTCACTGGTAAAAGACTATAATGTGGAAAAATCTCGCTTGGTTAGCAAAAACGTTATTCAAAATTCATTCCTTTCTCTTTCATTTGGCAAACATCATTGAATAAAAAGAATAGGAATCAAAGAAGCGAAAAAAAAAACAACTAAGTGTTGTTGTCATCAGATAAAACAAAACAAAAATCAAGCCATTGACATTGTAATTTTGAACCCTTTTTATTTTTGCTTTTTATCTGGGAGTTGTTTTGGAAAGCATTTATTGCCAGCTGGCTGGCTGGCTGGCTGATTTCAAAGTCAATTGGTTTTATTTTCCCTTATCACTATTTTAGGAAAAAAAAAAAAATGTGAGAGAAGAAACTCTAGCCATAGACCTTAGGTGTCAGCCAATTTTGAAAATTAACAATGGATTTTTGATGAGACCTTGTTTTTATGATCTAGGCTTTCTGATTTTCTGTGTTTAAATTCATAATATTTTCACATTTTACCCAGTGGAAAGTTCATCAGAACAATTACCATGAAGTTTCCTTGATATTCGTTTAGGTGAGATAAAAAGCAAAGGGGATATTTTGGGAAAATGATGTGACAAAAGACCAAGATGCCTTGGGAAAGGTCAGGACCATTACTTTATTTAAGTTTGGGCAGATTCTTCTTTAAATTTTGTCAAGAATCTCAATTAAATATATAGAAAAAGCAAAGGGGAAGGTGGGCACAGGACCAAGATAGGTCAGGACCATTAACATTGCAGATTCTTCTTTGGATTTTGTCAATATTCAAAATATATAGCAAGAGCACAGGATGAATGATAGGCAATATTTGAAACGTGGATGAATGATAGTCTATCATGACAAAGGAAACAACTTTCTTAGCAGCAGACATAGTAATTGATTAAATATAATCCTTCCACTTCATGTCCACAGAATGTTTGAGAAGGTGTAATGAGTCATTCTCCTGGAGACTAGCATCTGCTATGTTGATGGAATGCAGAAAGGGGTCTCTCTCAGATGATTAATAGAGAACAGTTTTGTTTTAATAGGTGTTAAAATTAACAAACCACTCTTTGCCCCAGTTAACAACAGACTGTAGGTCATTTTTGAGATCATCTACCAATTTGACCCTATTGAACCGATCAGACTTACAACTATTAACACCGGTCTTAATAGTATCATTAGCGTAGATACAGAGTTGAGAACTGATGACATCAGAAAGGTCATTGATGAAAATTAGGAACAGCATAGGTCCAAGGACAGAGCCTTGGGAGACACCAGCATTAACATAAGATCTAAAATAGTGGCCATTCAAGACAACCTTCATTTTGTGATTTGATAAGAAAGACTATGTTCATAAATTTTGTCCAGAAATACCATAACCTTTTCAAATTACTCTCTAGTAGTTTACAACACCCTATTTATCATTTCGCAGTTGCATATCCGTCTTTGGGCAGAGTGTACTCAGGGGTGACTCCGTCAAAGGACAGTCACAAATGAGAAAAATTATAATGAGGTGCCTAGCTCTGGGGAACAGTTGCCCGATACTGCACCCTCTCATTGCACCAGAGATAGTGATCGGTGCTTGCAGTGAGGCCAGTGTGGGTTGCAGGGGCTGTGGTTAATTTTTGTTTCTAGCCTGGGTGTACACATTTGGATTCCCCACATTAAACTGATCTTGTGTCATGAGGGTCTTGAGTAAATACAAATTTCATCTTGTGAAAAAGACTGGTATGCTAGACCCTGTCAAGTGATTTTGAGATGTCTTTCACGATTCTTATCTAAAGCTTGATTGATTCATTCAGAAATAATAGTTAATTAATACATAAGCAGTTGACCTAGAGAAGTGATTTAGCTTTATAAAAATGTAAAAATTAGGAAAATCACTAATAGGGATTAGTCACAGGTTGAATAAAGTGGAGGGTAGAACTGACCTGAAAAAAAAAAATACACAAAACAAAAATAAAAAATCAATATGAAGTACATTCATTAATCAGTATGTGCTGAAAATTTTAATAAAATCCAATAATTCTGTGACTTGATTTAAAAAAAAAAAAAAAAAAAACAGGTGGTATATTTTTGTTTTTCATGTGTCAAAAGCGTGCATAATTTGGAAGGTAGCTACTATTTAATGTATGCAAACTTAAGCACTAAACAACAAAGGTGCCTGTATGCCATGCATGAGAAACAGCATGCACTGTTAAACACATAGTAACCAAGTATTCAGACCTTACACTCTCTCAAGATGAAAATGTTATAAACAACATGTATGATATCTTCTATAAAGCAAAAGTGGATGACATAATACTATATTTTTTACAAGTCGCCCTCTACAAAAAAACATAAATCAAGTTAGAATGTCACTAAAATCAATATCTCTACAAACTGTATATCTAAAAAGAATACATCAATGAAACCAGAAAGAATACATATTCTATTCATACAAATCTATTGTAAAAATTTTGCTGGCATCAAATAAACCATTGAGGTTAATATGTACAGAATGCAGGGTGGATTGATGAATTTGCTGTTCAATACACTATAATATAAACATTTATAAGTGTTACAAATGGTGCAAAAGTATCATAAAGTGATCTGAAACTGGTTGACACAGACTCTTACAGTGTGCCTGAAATACTAGTCAAGTATGATTTTTCATTTAGTGACCTGGTTGAAACATAACCCTGTCATTAAGTGAGGACTGGCTGTATTTTTTAAAATTCTTTCAAGTGTTATAAAGTTAGTATTTACCAAATTTCCTTTGTCTATAGCCATGGTTCCCAAATGTGGGTGCAATTTGATTTTTTTTAAAGGAGGCTATTTAAGAATGAGTTATTAACAGTGAATTTATTTCTGCTGAATCTGTAAGTATGAGTGTGTGCAAGTTAATACATACGGTACACATACAGTATGCATGCATAAAATATTTGTGTATGCATGTACATGTGTAATTACGTATATACTCTCTCTCTTTTATATATATATATATATATATATAGTAATACACAACAAAATCCCAAATTATCTTGTATGGGGGATAGATCTTTCAACCAAAATAGTTTTTGTCAGTTGAAATAGATCTACGCCCCCCCCTCCCAATATGAGGTAATTTAGGGTTTTGTTGTGTCACACTATTTATTTGCTCTGTTATAATAAATACATTGAGCTCTTTTTGTGGATCAGTTTTAATATTTTATATTATTATTAGATTATATACTTGGATTATATATATATATATATATATATATATATATATATATATATATATATATATATATATATATAATATACACACACACACACACAAGTATAGGATTGGTGTACTTGAATATTTCTTGGTAGGTGTATCAGTGTGTCTTTGTCACTGTATGTATGTGTGTATATATGTATGTGTCTTTATCAGTGTCTGTGTGTATGGTCACTTGTGTGTACCTTTCATTGTGTATGTATGGTGTGTGTTTATTTATTTATTTTTCCTTTAAGAGTTGAGGAGATATATCCTGTCTTGTTGCTTTTTTGTGTGTGTGTATACGTCTGCATGTTTATGTATTATAATCTGATTGTGTACGTATGTCGTTTGCAAGATCCCCTGCCTCTGTTTATGCTTCAAATGTATCTATGTTGTCATGAAGTTCACATTTGATCTTAACGTTTATTCCAACTTAACTTCAATATAAACAAAATAAATAGAATAACATGCATTTTTTCTTTTTCCTCAGTAATTTTATAATTTTAAACTTAATATAGATTAAATTTTAAAATGGGTAATTTTTAATTTGTAATTTCAAATTTTATCATATAATTTAATACTTATTAGCTAGAATAAATTCTATTTTAGTCTAACCCCAACATTAAAGCATTAAATAATTATTATACCCTTTGTTTGTTGTCAAGTTTTTTGAATTCCTGTATACTTGTATTTTGATTGGTCATTCCAGCTTATGTAACAGCGTTTCCCTTAACAAGGGGTGTTTAATTGTTTTGAACCTTTTAAAACCTTTTATTCTGCATTCAACGTTATCAAATGGTAAGACACCAGAAGTGTTGAAACAAAATGGCTATTTTTGTAGTGATTTTATAACATATTTATGTTATAATTTTCGAATAAATAATTATATATATACACACACACACACACACTAGTAACACAATATTTTTATAAATATTGTATAATTCTAAAATTAAATGGGAATACTATTGCATATATGTAGTCTCAAGTTCTCAAGCAAAGTTAAGTTTATCTTTTAGTCTTCTTCCATGTGATTCGGAGTTCACTTTTTGAATAATAAGAATTGTATATCATGGGAGTGGGGGGGGGGGAGGGCATAATGATTTTAGAGATGCTTAGGTGGGGCATGGCCCAAAAAGGTGCCAAACCACTGGTCTATAGTAAAATCAATAATATAAAAAAAAAATTAAGTGTTACTTTTATTTTTCAAAATATTTTTTTTTTTTTAAATATTTTATGGGTGAATTTGTATTTTATGGTGTAGCTTAGAAATTTATTGAGCTGTATGATAACTTAATGGGTTGTACAAGACTTTATTAGTGCTATAAAAATGAATTAAAAATTTGTACATTAAAAATTATATGAACTATACATAAGACCTACCTATTGTGCATACAGTTGTCCTCGATTGACTCTGAAGGACGAGAATTGGAATCTGGTTAGTCTTTTTTGCTATTTTCTTGTTCATTGTTATTTCTATGCACTTTTTTTACAGTGTTTTGTTATCATTGTTCTTCTTCCCGTTATTTGTTTTTTTTTTTTCTATTGTGGGTTATAGTAATATGTGATTTTAATGTCTGTTTTTATAGCATGAACTTAAATTTACTTTATTTACCTAAAATAGGTAATTCAAATATTTTGGCTCGATTAACAATATCTTGATTTTAAGATAGTTTAAAATTTTTCACGAAGAGCGTGAAAAAAGTTAGTATGGAGCCTCACATTATAGTGAACTATCTTCATTTCCTTCATATTCCATTCGTGAGATGTAAGTTCCAATTTAGCAGCTTCCCATGAAATGCTTCTTTGTGGAACCAGCTGGATGCTTCTTCAATTGCTACAATCTTAATCTTGGTATAGACTCTGTGTGTGTGTATTTTTAAAAAAAATTTTTTTATTTATTTATTGATTTGTTTTTTATGGCTTATGAATTCTGCAGGTTATTTAAAGCCCCCCCAATTTTTAGATTCTAATAAATTTTTTTTTAATTAATGATGATTTAGTGAAGTCTTACTCATAAATGAAAGGTGGAGAAGAGGTGAATCCATGCCTTTCCCAAGAGTATTTGGGAGTAAGTGAATATAATGAACCAGAGAGGAATTGGAACTCAGTTCTCCACTTAACAATTCCAAGCCATATTCACTTATGCACGAGTACTCTTGATGAAGATATGAAACCATCTTTTCTCCCTACGTCTATGGGTTAATTAATTAGTAAGACTTGTACCAGTAAATCATTATCTAATAAAAAAAAAAAAAAATTTCTTACAATCTAAGAATATTTTCTCTTTTTAAAAAAAGTAAAAGTTTATTTACACTATTTACATTGTTTGGACTGTTGTCCTCATCTTTGTTGCCATATTCACTCCTTCAATATCTGTCTATATTTCTGAGATGAGGCATTGTAATTATTTTATTTACATTGTTTGGACTGTTGTCCTCATGTTTGTTGCCATATTCATGACCTTTCGGCTGTTGTATGCTCCAGCCTTTTTCAGGTGACTGGAATTTCTGACTGAACCCTTTATTTTGCCCACTGGGATAGATATTTCTAGTTACATGTGCCATGCCTCTTGTTGCTCTATGACTATTTCAATGGAAAGCATTCAGATGAACTATATTCCTTATTAACACCAGTTCTAACCTTCATGACTATGACATGCCATACCACTCACATTGTAGCGAACCACCCTCATTTCCTTCATATTCCATTCATGAGATGTAAATTCCACTTTAACAGCTTCTCATGAAATGCTTCTTTGTGGAACCAGCTCCCAAGAGGATGCTTCTCCAATTGCTACAATCTTAATCTGTTCAAGTTTAGGATTAACCGTTATCTTTCCCGGATATCCTCATAAACTGTGCCTCTTACTCTGTAACTCTCTACTTTGAGTGGCTCTTGGGTCTTGTACAAAGTGAATATTGTAAAACACACACACACACACTTACTTCCCTTCACATCATAATTGAAATAAAATCCAAGTTTAATTGATATCTTTTATGAAATAGATAACTGATTAGTAGTTGGAAGCAGCAGCATTAGGTAATCTGAAACAATTTTGTTACTGAGTTATCTTGTGGTTGGCACTCAGTATGTTAAACCTAATGTTCTTATTACTTACTCTGGTGCTGTGAGTTCAATCCCTTGGCCTTGTAATAAAACTTAAACTCTGTAGAATTTTTGGTATTCATGATTTAGAGCAGGAGTCACCAAACATTTTGCACAGAGGGCCAGATAAGAGAGAAAATGATGAGCATGGGTCGGATGAACCATTTTGTTCAATACAATACACTGAATGCACAAAAAATAAAGATAAACATGCTTATTTATTAAAAAGTTATCCAAGAAGGCGACAATAGCAATAAAATAGTTATATCACACCAAGTGTGCACATATCCAAATCTCACAAATTAAACCGCATAAAAGGTTAGTGAGATTTGTGAAACTGGTGTTTACCTTTTAAGATATAATTAATATTTATTTTGGTATTGCTGCATCCAACCAAGAGAAATGCTTTCACCAGTCAACCTTGTTACATGTGCTGACTTTACATTCTTTATAATAAATTCAGGCAAAATATATGATGTAATTCACTGAAGTCAGTCCTTTTTATATATGGTACTCTTCAAACCGGTTTAAACATGGCAATGCATGTTGAAACATAATTGCTGCAGCAGGCTCGTAATCACTTTTCTTAGAAACTTCATTGCAGGTTCATACACAAAAAGCACTCGAGATATCAAAAGTTGCCAAATTTTTTATTTCACTGATTTTCCTAAAACTTATATTACTGTAAGATGCAAAAGTCAGATTTGCCAAATTTTTTACTTACATTTATTTTAATTTTTTCTACATAGTTTAACTACAATCTATTAATAATTCCATATAAATAATTATATTTTAGCTCATTTGTGGCACAGTGAAGCGGTGGGCTGAATGAACAGCCGTAATTTGGTGACCCTAGAGTGCTTATTCTATAGCAGTATTTCTCAGCTGGTATTCCCTGGAACCCTAGAAAATCTACAAGAAACAGTGATAAATAGTCTAGCGCATTTTTGAGTGTTTTGTTTAATTTTATAGCCTTTTACTATATGCATATTATTTTTTAATTACTTCACCTCAAGCAAGGCAATAAAACCACTAAGACCCAAGTTGTTACTGAATGTTAGGGAATGAGAAAAAATCTACTATTAAGAAGAGATGACCTGCAATCTGTTAACTTGGGCAAAGAATGGTTTTAATGTCTCCAAAACGAAACTGCTCTCTTTTAATTGTCTTAGAGAACCATTTTTGCTTTCCATTAGCATGGCTGATGCTAACCTCTAGAAGAGTAATTAAGTGCGCCTTCTTGGCCTAACATTTTCTGCTGACATGATGTAAAAAGATAATAAATCTATTGCTAGAAAAGTTGGTTCACTGTTTTATGCTAGACAATTTTTCTTGCCAGAATCTATCCTCCACATCTATAAGTCTACCATTTGTCCATGTATTGAATATTGCTGTCACATCTGGTTTGGTGCTTCTACTATATATTTAGAGATTCTTGATAAAATCCTATAGAGGAATCTAGAATGTTATTGGTCTTGGCTTCACTTGCTTTCCTTGCCTCTTCTATAAATATTTTTGTGGTAATTTTGATGAACTTTTCCTCTTTGGTACCTCAACTTTATGAATTTAAGTGCAGTACTGTTGTAATGGAATGTCCCACACTCAATATCACCTATGTGGACTGACTATATCAGTAGCTATATATAGTTAAATGAAAAGGATATACCTGGGGTTTGCTTTTTTGGGAATTACTAGCCTGGACATAAAACCAAGTCTTATTCCGAAAGAATATTTTTGTCCATCGTATTTGTCATATTGAACTGAATTGTATTTTGATGAATATTGTCTTGAAAAGGTTTAATAAACGAAAACGCAACGTCGACATTTTTCTTTCATTTAACTACATTTAAGGATTTTGTTGTTTAAAATTTCTTCATTCTGTCGGATTTATATCCATTTTTATATATCAGTAGCTATATATGTGAGCACAGGATTCTCTTTTACAAATAAACCTGTCTTTCTTTCTTTCATCTAAACCTCTTTCTTTCATCTACGTGCGTATTGCTGTTCCTTCCCTCTAGTACCAACTTAGTCTGTTTTTAACCTCTTTAAGGATACAACAAGTACTATACTGACTGCTAGGTCTCGTTATTTTACACTTGAACTAAATGTAACCATAAGTTCTATTCTGACAGTTTCTTCTCTCGCACTTCTCACTTGTGGAACTCTCGTCCATCTTCTTGCTTTCTAGTCGACTGTGATCTTCAAAGATTTAAATGCAGTGTTGGTTGTTATCTTTTTGCCTTGTTAATTCCTGTTCTTGTTTTTTCTCAATGTTTTTCTTTTTGTATTCTTTCACACTTTGTAACTCCTTGTGTTCTTGTGGCTTTATTGCTTTGCTTGGGGGGAAATGATTAAATGAAAGTAATAATAATAATGCAGAAAAGAAGTAATTTTTTTTTTGTATTTCATTTTCAGTTATCTTTGTCAGACGACTACCCACATTCCATAATGGACTACCAAACTGAGAACAAAGAAAATATTTATTGTAACATACACACTTGGTGAGTTATCTTTTTATTCTTAACTGGGGATGTGCAGGTGGTGTAATGAATAGTGGCTTAGTGTCAGAAATTGGTGAGCCAAGTTCAAATTCCAGTCAGGTTTATTACATTTGATTGTGATCACAAATCCCATCAGGGTCGTAGGGGCATCACATGTACTGTAGCCAGCCAGATATAACCAAAAATTGTTAATTTGGCAATCCTAAATTAATCTACTGTATCTTCATCTCTTAAGCTATTCATATCAGCTTTGCGTTTCTTCTTTTGCACTGAGGCTGTCTTGGTACAGATAAAGCAGACAAATTGGTCTTTCTATTGAAATTCATGAATGCAAAAACTGCTCATGTTGAATTTAAGATTTGGTAATGGTTAAAATTTTATTTTATATTTAAAAAAAATAATTCAATTGATTAATAAATATTCGATTCAATCATTACACTATTTACATGGTTCAAACTGTTGCCCTCATCTTTATTACCATATTCATAACGTTTCGACTGTTGTACACTCTGACCGTCTTCAGGTGATATTAGTTTTGAACTGAAACCTTTTAACCTATGGTGGTAGAGTGTCCTAATTCCATCTCTTTGAATATCTCAGTTTCAGTTAAGATTTGCATTACCAGCAGGAAATAACTGAAATTGAGATATCCAAAGTCATAGCATGTGGAATTGGAAAAATTCGTTGGCTAAATAAATGTTTCACTTTGAAATTCTAATATCACCTGAAAATGGCCTTACAATGGCTGAAACCTTGTGAATATGGCAATAAAGATGAGGACAACAATCTGAAGAATGTAAATAGTTACAATACCTCATCTCAGAAATATACAGGTTGATTCAGTGTTTAATACTTTTTCTTTCTGCATGAAGATACATGAAAACAAAAATGTTTTATTTTTAAATCTTTTGCTTTAAATAAAGATTTTTGTAAAATTGATTTAAATTGGTGATATGTTTTTTAAAATTATTTTATTTAAATCTAACAACCCTGATTCAAGTGTATTAATATATATGCATCAATTAATTTTTGCTTTTTGTTCTTGCTCCCAATTTTTCAGTGAAAAAGAGTATCTTAATGCTATTGACTATATCATCAAACATGGAAGTCGACGATCAAATCGTACTGGAACTGACACCTTGTCTGTGTTTGGCATGCAAATGCGGTATAATATACGAGAAGGTATTTCGCTTATATTTCTTTCTTTTTGCTATTGTTTATTTCAATCATTTATATTAGAAACTATTGAGTAGCATTTAAGCTATCTCCTGTGGAAGGCTCTTGATTAGACCTTCATTACAATAGGTAGGGAGAAGTAGATGCGATAGGCAACAATAAACTACAGAAGAACTCAAAATTGATTGCTGCATTTAAGTATTGCATTAATATTTAAGCTTACCTTTTAAAAGTTCAACGATAATTCTTCTGCTGCCACTTAATTTAAAGACGATTTGATGTATGTAGGTCCTTACTTCCTGTACAAACAATTATTTTTATTTCATGGGTGACGTTTTGCTGGATTCCTCAATTAATTTTTTTATTATTTATTTCAAGCTATAAAAATTATTGGACAAAAAAATTAATCGCAAAAACTCGCCAAAAACAATCACAGTAATGAAAATTTGGGAATACAAAATTTCAGAATTGCGGGTCTGAATCTGGCCCAAAATGTTTTTAATTTGCTCACAGTCAGCCTGATTCCAAAATGGTATATGTTGGGCTACTGTAAAATTGAGAAAAGTGTGACACACTGACATTTGCATTTATTATATAGAAGATATTTAAATGAAGATACCGTGAGGTATGTGTTTTGAAATAATTTCTCTTGTAATATAAGTGTTTGAAATCCTTGTAATAAAACATATATACCTTCTGTAAGAATTGTTACATTATTGTAGGGTACTCTATTGGATCGCTAAAAAAAGAGCATAGCATGATTAAAAAGACGCCAAATTGATGAAAACAAAATTTTCGCGTCTAAATGCTTATGTTATTTTTTTTAGAGGAAAGATCAAAAGTATTTTTACTTATTTTTTGAAAATTTTTCCTTCTTTTTTTAGAACATTGTAAATTTTGATTAAAAGACCTTGTTTCTCTTTTTATCAGCTTGGCTGATAAATTAACGTATAAACATTTTAGCGTTTTTCCGTTTGACACACATTAATTTGGAAAATCTTGCAAAAATGAAAATAATTGTCGGATTTTAATGAAATTTTCAGAAACTATTTACAAATGATGGAACTTAGTATAAATACATTTTTTTTAGTAAAGTCATCGCAGAAATTTTTTTTTTTTTCATATGTATTTACCCGCTCTGACTAATTGTACGAAAACTCTATAATTTCAATTTTGAGGAGTTTAGTGATTATATTAGTTAAAAGCACAATGCTTTGAGGAAACAAAATCATGTTTTTGTTTTTTTTTTTAGTTGGAGCCCTTCTACCTGAAAATTGTCTCTGAAGTGTAACATACAAAAAACTCAATAAAACAAAAATATTATTTAATTTCAAAAGCTTTTTAATTGCTTTTATTTATTCAATAAACATGGACAATATTGTCTGAAAGCAAAAAGATATTTCGATGAAAAATGAATTTTTAAAACAATTACCTACAATTATTTTTTATTTCTGCAACATTGTTTTACATTATGTTGTTAATTCTTCTAAAATTATGGAAAAGCTTGTACAGCTTAACAGATGTTGTTTTTAAGTAGATATATATTTACAGATTATAATTTCCAAAGCTTATTACAAACTAATGAGTCTTCGTATATTAAAAAAATTAATTTGTCAATAATGTGTTTACCAATGAAATCTATGGAAGACCGGAAGTTTGGTGCGTGCAATAAAAATAACGTCACGTGGATTGAGTTTCGGTCTAGTAAGGGTTGTTCTTCGCTGTATACGGCCCCTTAATTTAGCAAACTGTTCCTGCTGAAACACGTGTGCATCATTTTCATTAAGTTAAAATAGGTACTTTCATCTACTTTTCATCGTAGTCCTGTAATGTTTGGTTGAAATCGGTTGAAAAATGTAGGAAATTCGATCCAATATGTAAACGTAATACACACAACCTGGGTTTTATAATAAGTAAGATTCACATTTTGCCTCTAGAAAACTAAAAACTTTTCAGTCATTTACACTGGCCAATTTTACTTTTAAATGAAACATATTGTTTGCTTTCAGAAAATACCTAGTTTCATGGGATTCAGATAAACTTTCCCTGGTATTTTTCCAGATAAGTCATTTTTATTACCTTAAAAATATAAGAATCCATTTATTTATTTTTTCCGAGAATATAGGCTGTGACAAAATGACTTTTACTATGTTTGATTATTTTTACTGGGGATAGAAATTTTTTTTATAATAGCAAATCTGAATTGACTTTAGAGGGGTCTATATGGGCCCTCAAACAGCAGTGCAGCACTTGTATTTTAATTTTTTTAATAGTATTTATAATTTCTCCAGATAGTATCAACAAACTTATGGTACATAGTACTTAACAAAAAAAAATTGTATTGGCGGAAGTTTTTTTACTTTAAATATTACAAGTTACTACTTATGTCCGCTTAAAAATAATAATATGTCCATTCTGTGCTTCCGTATGGGAACTCGAATCTCACGTCAGCTGTCAATAATTTATAGACGTCAGCACTCTGTCAATCGACTTGACGTTAAGATCGGCTCTTTTATCTTTAAAAACATTTTTTCTCTGAAGAAAGTAAGTAAAAAGTTTCTTTCAAAATATTTTAAATAAACTTCAAATTTTCTAAATTTCTTCGAATAAATATTGAAATACGTATAATTAATTTTTAAACGAATTTTAAACGAAGAATTTAACTTATTTTTAGAATTTTAAAAAATATGGCTGATATAGAGCTTTTTTTTCGTTTTTTTCTGTAAACAAGTTTTTTTAACTAAAATTTCGGACATGCTAAGAATGAGTAAAAAATTTCAAAAATTACTCAAAAAATACTTTAGTGTTTCTTCTCAATAATGAAATATACTTTTATCATGAAAAAATTTTTTCCGTTAATTTTCAGACCGTTCTTGTCATGCTATCTATTTTCGCAAAAAAAAAAATGGAGTTCCCTACATTATTGCATGTAATAGATACGGAAATGTACCAATTATTTTGGCACTGTTACAATACATAATTTTTGTTGACTGGTGATATTTGTCTTACTGGTAGGACTGGTGGTATCCAATTTGGTTTTCTCTTGTTTTATTTGAGTTTTTGCTTTGTTTGAAATCTTTGGAAAGAAATTGAGAGTTTGAACAGGTGACAAAGTTTTAGCTGAACATGGGGGAATCGCTTGTAAACCTTTTGCATCTGCCACTATTAGCACTCCTATATACATAAAAAAAAAAATGAATGTGTGTGTAATTGTGTATTTGGGCAGCAATTCCTTGAAGATGGCTGATAAGGCACTGTGATTACGTTTTTTATTTTTCTTGTATTTATACAAGAGATTTCTTTTTTGGATAGTGCATAAGAACTGTCCAAGGGATCTGTAGATCCAAATGATTTCAACTTAACTATTAGCCATTATCAAAGCTGTTTGTGATAGCTTTTTTAAAAAATTTTTTTTTTTATATAAAGGTTTCCATTATTTTTAATTGTTTTCTGCAGTTTAATGAGTGTATTATGCTGGTGATTTCTACAAGAGTGTGTGTGTGTGTGTGTACGTGTATATATATATATATATATATATATACACACACACACACACACATAGGGTGTTTGCAATCTTTAAACAATTTCAAAAAGGCATTACAAAAAAAACTTAGACAAGGTGGTAACTAAGTTTTTATTGTATATTAAAGTTATTATTAAAGTTCTTTGTATTTTTATTAATGTTATGTTTTTCATACAAGTGTGTGACAGAAATACCCCCCCCCCCATACAATGGTAAGACATTAGTGGCGATGGTGTCTTCATCTAGCTAATGTCTTACCATTATGTGGAAGCTATTTCTGTCATACCCTGCATGTCAAATCGCCATTAATACTGCTTTTATGTTTCAGAGGTTACATGGATAAAAATTGAATATCACTTATATGTCCTTTGTGCAACAAATGAGGCCCCATATAGAAATTTATTAACTAGTTGTATATAAATTTCACTATTTATTTCATATTATGTAAACATTTCAACATGATTTGGTTTCTGTAATTTTAATACATTTTTCTCATTCCTCTAATGACTTTGTTGACTCCCTGTGTATGTTTTTGTGTGTGTATTCCTGGAGTCTATGAAACTCTGGAGTTGGGATGCTGAAGGTAACATCAATCAGCTAAGTGACAAACGTTTTACTTGTATTAATTCTATCTATCTATCTATCTATCTATCTATCTATCTATCTATCTATCTATCTATCTATCTATATATAGATTAATACAAATATAAAATTTGTCACTTAGCTGATTGATGTTATCTTCAGCACACTGACTCTAGAGTATTGTATGTGAACCTTTTTGTAATCGTTCAATGCATGTCTGCCAATTTTCTCATTTTCATTATTTTTATATTAAGTTAAAAAATAATTTGTGTGTTTTTTGTTTTTTTTTATTGGTGTTAGATTGATTTTTTTTTTCTTTATGTATGTGTGTGTGTTTGTCTGTGAATACTCATGTTTGTGTGTGTGTGTGTGCCTTTACATAAGTGTATGTGCACATGTGTATAATGTCGTCATTTCTCTTTTTCGTAATTTTCTTCTCTCCTAGTAATGTCTGACTATTCCTTTTTTCTTTGTTCCTCTTTCAGTTCTGAGTGTCAAAGATAATGTAACAATGTTATTTGTGGTGTCATGGACAGGACTTATTTTGGGGCTAATTTTTAATGTTTTGGGGTTTCATAACTTTTGAAAATATAGGTGTATTTTTTTTTTTTTATTTCTTGTTTGTCTTTTTTTTTTTTTTTTTTTTTTTAAATTAATGCTTAGTTGACACATTACCATTCCTCATTTGTCAATGTCTTTAAAGCCTTTTGTTTTTCCTGCTTTCTTCTTGGATAGCATTTCCTCTGTTCACCACCAAAAGAGTCTTTTGGAGGGGCATCTTGGAAGAGATGCTTTGGTTCATCCGTGGTTCCACAAATAGCAATGAATTGAAGGATAAAAATGTGCACATTTGGGACGCCAATGGATCTAGAAGTTTTCTGGACAATCTCGGATTTTTTGAGCGTGAGGAAGGTAAGTAACGTAGTTGCTTGGAATCACTTTAATTTAATATTGATCACCTTTTCATAAATTTGGTATCACTTTGACCTTAGTGGTGCTGGGCATTTTGGTTCTGGATCATTTGGTTAGTAACACTAAAAGTAAACCTCCTTGTCATACTAAAAAAAAATGTATGCTGTTGTTAGTTGGGTGATTAAAACGTTTTCTTTCCAACCATGAGACCTTGGTTTGAATTTCAAATTTTGATTCATCAGGTAGATGACTTCTTAATAATATCTTGGAAATCTTTGGAAAGTGCCTGAAAACTATACCACAGGTGAACCCAAACCTTGTAAGTGAAGTTAGATAAATGAAACTGTTGCTTTATGGTTGTGCTAGCATGAAGTCACAAGCCATTATGACTGATAGCATGAGTTTACTGGTCTTACTGATTATGCCAGATTATGTTCCAGAAACTGTAAGGCCCGTTCAGCATATTTGCAGTATAAACCACACTTGGGCTTGGTGAAGAAACACAAACATGCCTGACCAGGTGTCTCCAAGAGGGATGGATCGATCCCCGCCCTAGTAGAGGGGCGTACTTGGAAATAAGTGACCATTATCAACAGGTAAAATAAAAATCACTTGATTTGCATAAGAAAGTTTCTTCTAAAAAGAATTATGACAGGTCAGTGTTACATTAGGAAATTTAAAATTAGGATTATCAACACCTGTGCTAATGTGGAAAGGTATGTCTTTATGTAGCATTGCCTGCTATCAATGTAAATATTTTCAAGACACCATTGTGATACTATGGACACCCACATAGAAAGGAAAAAGACGGTTTTATCTTGATCTTAAACCTGCGTTAATGACAAATTTTTAAAGTACTTGTAATTCTTAGTTGACAACTTGTTTCTTTCCAATTCTCTCTTGACTCATTGAGGGTTTGAAGCGCATGTAACACAGTTGTCTTGGGAGGCAGATATTGCTTTGTTTTCTTCGGGTGTCCTGTCATCCCACTTGACAAACAAAGGTAATTTTTCATGATTTATAATTATTTTTTTTTATATAAGCACATATTTTTCTTTTAATAAGATTTCTCAAATATTCAAGCCTGTTGACATAAATAAATAAATAAATAAATATTGTGTCTGTTTATTTATTTATTTATATTTTTATATATATATATATATATATATAATTTTTTTTTTTTTTTTTTTTTTTTAGAATTATGACAATATTTTATATAATTGTAACGTAACACTATAAGCATTTTTTGTATTGGGGTGTGTAAAGACCCCAGGAGACAATTCATTTTTGGTAATCTGAGGTGACTAACACACAGGGTTAAGTGTTTCTGTTTTGTGAGCCAGCAGATAGTTTCTCTTGGAGTTTGGACTTCTAAGTGGTATCCACCTAGGCAAAAGGGTAAAATGGTAGACTTTTTGGAGATCAAGTGAGAACAAAACTGGAAATAGGCTATATCTAGGAGCTGAACTATATTATTGCTTGGGATCGGAAAGAGTGCTGATCCACACTTAGCAGGAGAGGGACATGTTCATGTTGTAGCTCTGAAACCTTTATTTCATATTGCCAGCCACCAAGTGATTAACTGGGATAGGAAATGGCTTTGGAAAGGAATTTTAACACCTTCAAAACAAAACTGCTTTTATTTGACCACTATAGAGAACCTTTTCTGCCTGCCATCAACACGTCTGACAGTAGACTCCAAGAGAGCAACACATGCTGGCGTCTTCTTTTTCAATTGATTCAATAGCTGCATCTACTGCAAAGAACATTGGGTCATTCTGCCGTCCCAGGACATGTTTCTCTTCAGCGACCCTTTTGCACATTTACAAATCTAGTCTGTGCATTGAATACTGCTGCCATATCTGGTCTGGTGCTCCTGCTATTCATCTCAAGGTTCTTGACAAAATCCAAAAAAGGCTTTGTAATATACTTGATCCTGACTTGGCATCTCGCCTTGAGTTGCTTTCTCACTGATGTGACATGTCTTCCCTCTGTCTTTTCTACAAATATTTTCATGCCAACTATTATGACTAGCTTTTTCCCTGGTTCTCCAACTATATGAATTTAAGCGTACTACTAGATTGGCATCTAGGTCCCACCCTTTTACTGCTGGAATAGCTAAATGCAACTGCTCCTTCTACTCCAACAGTTTTATTTTCTTGCACTAGGGCTTTTGTGCTTATATGCATGTTTGTGCAGGTGTGTACCCAATTCACATTAAGACACACTCACACGTTCACATATAACTGCGATGGGTAAATTCTCGCTATTTTATATTTTTAATTTTACACGTGTGCATTTGTTTGTTTTTGATTTTGTCAAGTGCACAGTATAGTGGGGTCGGTTGGGCATCGTCTTTGAGGAAAAGAGTACCATGACACAATTCACTCTGACATAATTTGGAAACGTCCTGCTATATTGCTTGGCATTTGCGCCAGAAGCTGCAATATAAACATTTCAGAGTGTTTGGCTGTCATCCTGAGGTTAGTGCAGAGGATTTGGAAAGAGTTGGATGAGTGTAATGGTGAATATGAAAGTACAGCAGCTGATAAAACACACTGTTCATTCTGATAAGAAAAGAACACTGAGGCATACATCAAGTGCCTTGAAGTAGTACTGCCCTAGGTCAAGAGGTTGGCTGCTGGAAGACCCTATGTCTGGTAACAGGACTCTGCACCATGTGATGCAAGCAGGAGAACCCAGTCATGGCTGGGATGGCAGACAATTTTTGCGACCATATCATCCCATACATCTGGCTACCTAACTCCTCAGACTACAACCTCCTGGATTATTATGTGTGGGGTGCAGTTAAGCGAGAGACCAACAAAACTCTCTGTAAGACCAAAGATGAACTGAAGACAAGGATTATGGCAGTATTCACGAGCCTAAACAAGGAGGCCATCCAGAAAAGTTGCAGGAGATTCTGAAGTCATCTCGAGGCTGTGGTTGAAACCAATGACAATTTTATTGAATTAAATTCCTCTTTAGCATTTCAAGATATTTTTGGTAAATGTATCTGTTAAAATAAGTTGTTAGTGTTATTTTCATTTTTGTGGAATTTAGACAATTTCTCCTAAACACAAACACACACACACACACACACACACACACACACACACACTTATATATATATGATCATTTTAAGGTATATTTATGGGTAAAAGTGCTCCATATCAGGGATAGAACATAGGTAAATATAAAAGTGGACACTGAGATCATGACTGAGTGGCAACAGTCTGTTTCCTACTAGAAGATTGTGTTCAAGCCTGAAACTGGGACATCTTGTCTAGTTCTTATTTTTAATACTATTCAGTTATTGTTTACCCATTTCCACTGAATCCATGTACAGAGATTGAACTCACTATGTCACCAACATTTTAATCCACTTGGCCATTGTCCCATAGGATAATTCTTTATCCTTAAACATAACTTGCCTGCTGATTTGTGCTGCTGCCTGTCATGCTTGACTGATGAATAAGACACGGTATCCCTAAACATGGGCAGTATCTACTTCTCTAGATTAAATAAAGGGTTCAGTTCAGAATTTCCTGTAGGTTACCCAGATTGATAGACACCTGAAGAAGGCCAGAAATCACAACAGTTGAAATGTTGTGGTAACAACAAAGATGAGGATAATGGTCCAAATGTAAATAGTGTAAATATGTTGGTTATTATTATAGTGTACCTACTGACGATAAGGAGTATGCCCCCCTTTCCATAAATACAACAGTGAATACTGTATGTGGTCTGCATTTGGAGATTCATTGTAGAATTCACTTGACTCATTTTTAGCAGTTGACTATTTCTTCTACACGCTGCTGGTGAATCTTATATGTGTTCTTGTCCTAAGTATTATCGTGCATTATCAACCTTCATGTGATTATTCTATTCAGTAATCTTCCCTAGGTTACAACAGTTATCCATGAGAACTTGGGAACTGGACTACCCCCTTTTTTTTTTCAGGCAGAAAATTTCATCTCTGTTGGTAACAGGTATCATCTGATTGGTTATATCAGTCAGCTGACCAGCTATGTCTGATAAATTTTTATGAAGGTTAATTTGAACTCAAGAATGTCATCTCAAAGTTTTAAATGTTTCAAGCAAGAAGGAAAAAAAAAACAAACTCCCTGTCTTTATGGAACGTGATCATAATGCAAAAATATTGACCAATAATTTGTTAAATTCTGTCATTTGCTATTCTGTATAATTTCAGGTGATCTTGGCCCTGTTTATGGTTTTCAATGGCGCCATTTTGGAGCCGAATACACCGATTTCAAATCTGAATATGGAAAGACTGGTGTTGACCAACTTCATAACGTCATTGATCTCATCAAAAACAATCCAAATGATCGGCGGATAATCATGTCTGCATGGAATCCAATGGGTACGTATTGCTCAGCCTCATGTTGATATTGGAGATTTTATTGTTGGGGTTTATAGGCATGTCATGTTGAAACACCAGTTCTTGTATGATCACCGAAGTTAAGCAATGTCTAGCCTGGTCAGTACCTGAATGGATGACTGCTTGGGAGTACCAGGTGCTGTAAGCTTGGATGTGTGGGTGGTGTGATAACAGCTCAGAATTGGAAATCAGAGAGCTGAGTCCCAGGTTCAGCCGGGCTTGTTATATTCACTTAATGTGCAAATACCCTTGGGAAAAGTATGAATCCCTATCTTTTCACTCCTAGCTATGGATTAATTAGTACATCATTATTATTTCCAAAAACTTGTTATAATCCAAAAATATTTTCTGTTTTTAAATAACCTGCAAAAGGTTGATAAGACAAAAAAGAACAAACAAATCAGTCTATTGATTTATGTTGAACTTGATAAGAGGTCATCATATCAGTTATAACAATTTGGCATAAGGAGATAAGGAAATTGAACTTAAAATAAGTTCTTCAAACTGCTGATCAAATCCGATTATGTGCTCTCTCAGAAACTGTAACTAAGGTCTGCACAGCATAGTTGCAGTATAACCCACATGCTTATGGGCATATAATGTTGAAACATTGGTTCTTGTACCTAGATGAATGACTGCTTGCGAATACCAGGTGCTCTAATCTTGGATGTGGTGTAATGGATAATGGCTCGAAATTGTTAATTGCAAAGCCGAGTTCCAATTTCAGTTGGGTTCATTATAGTATTCACTTATGCGCAAATACCTTTGAGAAACATATGAAATCACCTCTTCTCTCCCAGCTATGGGTTAATTAGTTAGACTAAATCATTTTAAAAAAAAATCTTACAATCTAAGAATACTTTAAAAACAATCAATCATTCCATGAAATGCTGACACAGGCATTTCTTGCAATATTAATGGATGAAAACTACCGTGGCCAAAAAGTGAGGGATCAGTTTTTATATTGATTGTAATGTAGAATTGATCATCCACTTTATATCCACATGATAATTTCTTGTTTGTTTATAAAATTCTGATTAGATATGAATCCCATCCCCCTACTAGCTATGGAGTAATTAGTAAGACTTGTATCACTAAACTATTATTATATCAACAAAAAAAATTCTTACAATCTAAAAATATTTTTCTGGCATTAAATAACCTGCAAAGCTGTAGAAAATGGATCAATCAGTCCATGAAATATTGATTAGCAACACAGACATCACTTGGAATGTAAATACATGAAAACTACCATGTCCAAAAAGTGTTTCAATGTGACATGGCTATAAGTTTGAAAGTGGAAAAAGAAGTGACATTTTTTTTTTTTTTTAGTTTTTAAAGATTTGCCTGTTTGTTTAAATTATCAGAAACTTCCTTTTGCAGATTTACCAAAAATGGCTTTACCGCCATGTCATGTCATGTGTCAGTTTTATGTCAATAATGGAGAACTTTCCTGCCAAATGTATCAACGATCAGCTGATATGGTGAGTTTGCACTATAAACTTTTCACATAATCATCTGTTTATTCGGCTTTATATTTTCCTTTATCAAATTTTGTTTTTTTTTAAGTTGACTCTTTCTAAACCACTGAAAATTAATCCCAATTTTCTCCTCTACACACACACAAACACGTTGCATTCTTACATTTGATCAAGCAGTTCATACTGACAGACCGTCAACATGTGCATCAATGAGAATTTTGGCTCTTTTTCCTTTTTCAGGCCATATTAGTATCATTTATCTCTTAGCACTCCTCAAAAATTTGAGGTAAAAAAAACCTAGTCACTTGTATTTTTCCAACTAAATTATCTAGACACTCTTATCTAGACACGCATCTATAAAAAAAAAAAAACGTACGAGAAAAACTGTATACACTTTGCTTATTCTTCCTCTTATCATTCTGTTGGAGTCCAATCTATATTTGATTTACATTTGATACCAAACTCACAATTTTACTTAGGTACCTTGTCGTTTGACAAGTGACGAAAGACAGATTCATGACGTTTAGATAACTTATGGGAGGATAATTCTTTCTACGGATGGAAGGAAGTGAAATTATTTAGATTTAAGTGAACAAATTATTTACCCCGTTACTTTTAAGGAAAACTTTCAGCGCTCTATTTTATTTTTTTTTTTTTTTTTTTTTTTTTTTTTTTGTACTTAGCTTTCATCTTTACGTTTACGATGCTTTATGGAAAATATAAAGAAATTAAAAAATAAGACTGTTAAGAGTGAGATTAAATTTCATAAGAAAAAGGTATCTAATTAATTTATAGGAACCTTTCTTATGAAATTTTATCAGAAGTGTACATAAAATACTATAATTTTATGTACATTTATTACATTTTACGGTGTTATTTGTATTTCCATTAATTAATTTTGATATTTCATTTATGGAAAAATGTCATAACTGAGATTAATATAAAAATAAGATCATATAAATTAAAGTTTAGCAATAGGTAAATTTCATAAGATGATACTGATACTTATAGGTACCCTTCTCAGTTGAAATTGAAAAATCAAATTAACTTCTCCATACGTGTTTCGCAAAAGTAAAGGCCTTAACAGCGGAGAACAATGCTGAACTCAAATAATGCAACTAAATTGTATTCTGGTTGGTCTTCTGTACTTTATAATTACCGCCCGATTATAAGCACAAAAATTACATTTTTTAATTATTGCGGATCTTCTGATTGGTCCAAACGATACAATTTTCAAAGCGCTAGACAATGACAATCTCATATGGACACTTTGAAAGGTTGATGTTGCTTTTAACTAATGTTATAATATTTTTAAAAAACTTAATAACTAACTTTGTAAAAATCTATTATAATTAAAGAAATAAGAAATAATTGTATTAAAAATTCAATTTTCATTGAAAAATTTTTTGCTTTCAGAAAATATTGTCCATATTCATAAAAACAACTAAAAACAAATAAAAGCATTTGAAATTAAATAATATATTTGTTTTATTGAGTTTTGTATGTTACAATTTAGAGCTGATTTTCTGGTACCGTGGAGTCAATTAAAAAAACAAAAAAAAAACATGATTTTCATTCTTCAAAGCCTTGTGCTTTTTTAACTATTGTAGTCACTAAACCCGATCTTCGAATTTCTAGAGTTTTTCATAAAATTAGTTATGGGGTGTTAATAAAATAAAAAAAAAAATTTCTGCCATGACTTTAATAAAAAAAACATATTTATAATAATTTCGATCATCTGTGAATAGTTTCTGAAAGTTTCATTAACATCTGACAATTATTTTTATTTTTGCAAGATTTTCCAAATTAATGTGTGTAATACATAAAAACGTGCTAAAAATTATCTATGTTATTTACTAGCCCCTGTTGGTACAAAGAGAAACAAGGTTTTTTAATCAAAATTTAGAATGTTCTAAAAAGAAGGAAAAATTTTAAAAAATAATTAAAATAAACTTTGGTCTTTCCTCTTCATAAAAACATAAGCATTTAGATGATAAAATTTTGTTTTCATAAAGTTTGGCGTCTTTTTCATCAGGCTATGCTCTTTTTTTTTTTTTTAGCGATTTCGTGAAGTTACCTAATTTTACTCTCTCTCATTTCTTCAACATCATATAACAACCAGATGATAAATAATACTTGTTTTGTTTCCATGTCTTGCTGTTTCTCATTTTTACAAGTATTTTTTATATATATATATATATATATATATATATATATATATATATAAATGTTAAGGAGAAATATAATTATTTACTCGGCGTTATAAACCCCCTCCCCCCTCCAAGGAGTGTTTAGGGATGAGATCAACTAAAACATGATAGAAAATATAACTTGGAATTTAACCTATTTAATGCCAATTGTCCCATTTTTTGGCACAGTTGGTATTAAATGGGTTACAAATGAAAAAACTAATTATATTGGATTTTTAATAAACTCCTAATTAATATTTTTTTTTTTTATTATTTATTTTTTTTATTTTTTTATTTATTTTTTTTTTTTTTTTAATAAATGTTTCTACGTTTTATGATAGGAATTAATGTGTTAATAATTTTTTACTTGTTTTTTTTTTTTTTTTCCATTTCTTTTACTTTTATACTGAGAAGTAATAGTTGTCTAAATTCTTTACATAAAACATTGTAAACAAACAGCCACACTCAATTTATGAGCAGCCCAATTCCGGTGGCAGGTGGAATTTATGAGCAGCCCAATTCTGGTGGAAGGTGGAATTTATGAGCAGCCCAACTGGAGTGGTGGATGGAATTTACGAGCAGCCCAACTGGAGTGGTGGGTGAAATTTATGAGCAGCCCAACTGGGATGATGGGGAGAACAAGAGTGAACTGAATAAAGCCTGACAGTTTGTAATGAGAAAAAAAAAAAATGAAAATCAACTGGCCTTCCTGGATATACTAATACATTTTTCAAAATATGGGTTTTAGACATTTGTATATCTTGTGGAGATGAACACAATTCTCCAAAAGAGAACTTGGACTTTTTTCAAATACATATAGACTGATGCCAATAATCTTCAGTAGAAGGAGAGAAAAAGTAGAGAATTATAGATCTAGCTTATCAGCTTACTACGAATTTCACCTTTCACCTTTCATATTACTTGATTGTTATCTTCATTCAATGCATTGAAGACATAACAGCGTCAACGAGAATTCGAATTCACACACAAAAAAACAAGTTTTTCCTCTCACTTAGCATAAATAGCTGGTGAAATTCCAAAATTCATTGGAAAAAAATTTGTGGAGTTAGTGTATATCCATAGCATGATGTGAAAGTCAATAAACTTCGAGGCTGTCTGATATACAGCTGTTAGGAAAAAAATGAAACCTTTTTCTTCCTAGTTAACAACTACTTGTACAAACAAAATACACTATGAGTGAACTGAATAGAACCTGACAGTCTGTAATGGAAAAAAAAAGCCTTCCTCAATATACTAACACATTTTTTTAAATTATGGGTACAAGACATTTGTATATTGTAAGCCAACATTCAGCAGACATTCAATTGTATGCTGATCACTTTTATACCACAGTGAAGTAAGCACAGAAAACTAACAATATTAGGATTTTATGATACGGTGATGAAAAATCGCAGAAACTTCAAAGAAAAGTAATATATGCGTCTACTGGGGCTCAAGTTCATCCCTAGACCTCAGGAATTCATATATTTGTATTATCGCTAAAGAAGCTGGAAAAATGATCAGGTGCTTGTACTCCTTCAGTAAGTGTGGGAAAATGAAATAAAACCAATAAAATAATAATAAACAAAAAAATAAATTTTCTCTTGATGCAAGTTATAAAGAAACCAGAAAGAGTTTCTAGTAAAATGTGCGATTTTATGTCCCAACTTCCAGATAAGACAGAATCTTTCTCTTTCCAACGAGATTATTCGGTTGTGTTTTCAGCAGCTGTTGTTATGAAGTAGAGATTTGGCCACCCCAACTAAGCATGAGGCTGATTTGAGCCTGACCATATTTACCCATTCTTATCTTTATTTCCCATAAATCATTTCTGAACCAAATAGGAAAACAGACATACTCAAGAGATATTTAACTTTGTTTCAATACAGTCAACATAAAAGAGATAAATATCTGTAGCAGTCTTTTTGTCTGCTTTTTCTAATTTTGTTTATAAATTGAACACTAACATTCACCTAAAAAATCTACAACCTTGTTAACATCCACACGAGTACCTGACTTTACCTACCATGTTCTATCTTTACAAGTGACATATCTGGAGCTACACAATCCTCCCTTTTTAGACGGATTTTTTTTTTTTTTTTTTTTTCCAGTGAGGTTCACCCCTTACAAGTTCTGGGGGCTGCTTGAGGTAGAAGATTATGTTAGGAGGCAAGTTGGGCAGATAGGAGTTTGAATCCAAAAAAAAAAAAAAACTGAATAAAGGCTTCATTGGATGTTGATGTGGCTATTTTTGTTTACAAAAATTTGAAAAAATTAATGTGGGTTTAATTGATGTTACACCTCATGTAGAGTCTAGAAGAATTCAAAATGGCATCGGAAAATGGAAGTTTAGCCTTGTTCTAAAGCAGTAGTAGGCAATTTCCAGCTTAAAGTCATGGAAAGAACAGTTGATAAATGTTTATTTATAGCTACCATCACAAGGCGACATAATGCACCTTGAGCAGCAAAGGGAGAGAATTCTATGGCATCAATATTCAACTCTGGTGTGGTAAAGGTCAAAAAGTGATGAATGGGAATAAAACCTAAACATATGAAAGTGATTTTATACATTTCCTTTGTTCTTGAGAATTGACAACAAAAATAATAAATACTATTTAAATGGGTACAGCATAGACAGTAGTCTCGATCAGCTGAACATCTTAACGTAAAAAATAGTAAAGATGCACAGTTGCTATGTTTGTATTTTACAGCATGATACTAATATGTGATTATTACATTTATAATTATTGGATACAGTTAAGTAAAACATCAGTTTTATCAAAATCATGTTTATTTTAAATACAGCTGTACTTTTTTACTACAGTAAATGGATATACAGTTTGGTCAACAGTACATATGCTAATTTTATATCTTGTGTATGAAATTTAAATTAGCTTTAAAATTAGGTCTTCAAAAGTTGCATAATATGCGAGTATATATGGTGTATGTCATAAATTTCAGTCACTTGTGAAACAAAAATGTGTTCAAACACCACCTATTGAAAAATGCTACAAAATTTTGTTCTGATCCAAAATTATGCCACCAAATTGCTAAACCAACACTTTAATCCACTAAGCTATTGTTCTGTAAGATTTATATATTGTTTATTATTCTTTTCAGGGCCTTGGAGTTCCGTTTAATGTTGCCAGTTATTCCTTACTTACTTACATGATTGCACATATCACTGACCTGAAGGTGAGTCTGTAACCTTGTGTTGAAGTCATTAACAGCTGTAGAAATCATACAACAATAATGAAGATCAAAAAGATTAATGCTAATTATAATTGTGCTTCTACCTCCCTTCGTTAGTTAGCATGATCGTTACATCCTTCCACTATCTCATAAATAATGGACTATTCTGTGTTTCGATTGCATGGGAAGGGGGGAAATACACTACTTGGTTCCAGTGAGAAAATGAAAGAATGATGGGAAGATACAAGTGCAGAGAGAGAGAGAGAATCAGATTAAGCTGATAAGAACAGATACTTCACTTTGATCTGTCCAAAGGCTGAAAGTGAAGTGCCATTTTTCAGATGCACAGTATCAAATGATGGAAACCAATAAAAGCAATCCAGTTACTATAAATTAAATAAAATAACATCGTCTGCTGAATTATTTTTTAATTATTATTAAGAGAAATGCACACAAGACGAGGATTTGGCTAGAAAGAAAGAAATAAGGGAAGATAAAACTGTTTAATGTCTCCTGCCAATACCTCATAAATAATGGACTATTCTGGTATTGTTGGCAATTCTGCTATAAAATGTATTCTCTGCAATTCTGCTGGGAATAGATATGGTTGGTAATTCTCATATAAAATGCATTGTTGGCAATTCTGCCATAAAATATATGGTTGGCAATTCTGCAAATAGGTATGGTTGGTAATTCTGCTATAAAATGTATGGTTGGCAATTCTGCTATGATTAAGTACAGTTGCCACTTTTACTATAAAATGCATTGTTGGTAATTATGCAATAAAATGTATTGTTGCCAATTTTGCTACAAATAGTTATGTTGACAATTCTGCTATAAATGTAGTTGCTATTTCTGTATTGTCAATTCTGCTATGGATAGTTATGTTGGCAATTCTGCAATAAAATGTATTTTTGCCAATTCTGCTACAAATAGGTATGGTTGGCAATTCTATAAAATTTAGTTGTCAATTCTGCAATAAAATGTGTTGTTGGCAATTCTGCAATAAAATGTATTGACCCAATTATAATCAAATTGGGTAAATGTAACTAAGTTCAATGCTAATAGTTTTTTTCCTCGCACTTCTCGCTTGTGGATTTCGTTTCCAGTTTGATGGTTTCCAACTAACTTTTATATTTTCCAATGGTACTTGTGCATAAGTGAAAGTAACTTACTCAAATTCTGAGAATACCATGGACTGTACTTGTTAGCAATAACAAAGTTTTAGCAAAATTAAAACAAAGAACCCTTATACTTAACATGAATTCTATATTAATTTAAGTACAATACAAGATTGGCACCAACGTCTCATGTAACCATAAGTTCTATGCTAACAGTTTCTTCTGTCGCACATCTTGTTTGTGGAACTTCTTTCTGTCTTTTTGCTTCCGAGTCAACTTTGCATTTCAATTTTTGAAGATTAATGTCAATCGTTATCTTCTGTCTTCTTAATTCCTGTTCTTTTATTGTCTTCTATCATTAATAGTAATTTTTCTCCTATTCTCTAACACTCAATTATTTACTGTCTTGTTTGGTGTGAAATGATTTTAAGAAATCCTAATGAGACAGTTGAAATTTCTAGGGCACATAATGATGTGATACTCACAGAAGAAATCAAAGACAAGATGCACAGAGGAAAACAGCACATGTCTGTATCTTCAATACCCGGTTCTGCCAACCATTTATACCTGGCAGAACCGGGTTTTGGAGATACAAAACTAAATGACAAAATTTCTTGAGAGTTACAAAGTAGAGGAAATTGTGGAGAGCCATGATCGCCAACGTCCGTTAGGAATACATTTATTTCTAAATGTGTCTTGAATTAATGAGGGAGGTTAAAAATTTAATAATACTTCAGTTTGTCTAATTCTGATAGAATTTTTTTTTTTTAGGAATTATTTAAAAATATTCATAAGAAATGAATCATCAAATCAATTAAATCCCGAACAAAGCAACAACAATGTTGTATTGTTGAACAAAGGGAAGGAACATGACCAGCGCCATGCAGACAACTATTGATTGTTAAGACGAACTGTTTGTTTCAGAGACCTTTAGAGAATCAGCTATGAAATACTTAAAGCTTATCTGATAACCATTTTTCAGCTTGTATCTTGTGCTAGGAGCCAATGTTGAGTAGTGAATGATGGCTCAGAGAGCCATGTTCGAATATCAGTTGAGTCCGTTAGATTCATATATGCAAATATCCATTGGGAAGGTATGATTTCATCATTTTTCCACTCGGCTATAGGTAAATAGCATGACAGATTGGGTCCTTGGGTAGCAACAGGTCTAGGTAAGAGACAACACTGAATTCAAAACCTTCAACTCTGGGTAAATAGTAGGGTAGTCTGGGCTCTGTAGCCTTGGTTGGCAACTAGTCTTGAAGGACAACTCTGAACTCAAAATTGTATCCCTAGCAAAGTATATACTATTCAGCTAAGGAAAACGTCATGGAATCCTTACTATGGCTGAACTTATTTCTTGCTATCAAAATCAAAGATAATCATGTCCAGAGATGTAATAAATCTCTGGACATGATTATCTTTGATTTTTTGAGATGAGGAATTATCCATGTAAAATCAACTACCCGATTCTTGCTGCTGTTAGGCTGTCTTCCCATGTTTTGTCACTTTATATGCTCTAAAGAAAACTTTGTCACCAACCTCGAAACTTTTAGTGTCATTTTTTGTTATCTGTTTGTGTTTTTCGACTTTGTTATAACTTGTTGAACACCAATTTTACTTTTCTGGTAAACATTAATTCTGCCAGCAACATGCCTGATGGTATATATGGGGTTAGGTGTTACATGGTAAACTCTCAGAAAATTTTGAACTGCTTCCTCATTTACTTAAGAATTGCTTTCTTTGCTCTTTTGAACATTCTCATTCAGTTATCATTCCACTTCCAATTTACAATTTTTTTTTAAGTAGATTGTTTAGCAGAGTACTCAAATTAGGCATATGTAAATATATTTGAATCTGTATGTTTCAGAGAGATCCAGCTTTGAAAATATTTTTCCACTGTTTAACTTCAAAGAAATTTCTTCTGGACTTGGTTATGGGTTTCTAAACAACTATTTAATCCTGTCAAAAAATCCGCGCAAACATGAATCTTTTTTTTTTTTTCTTTCCATACATCACTCGTGCAGCCCATTTTGAATAGTTAATTTTTTTTATTACACCAATTTATTTTTGAGTCGGTCCAACTCTTCATTGACTTATTCCAATGCTGCGAATGGTACACTCCGTTTCGGCTTAAATGCTGGTGTCAAACCTCTTTTTTCTTAAAAATCTGCTTTGAATTTTGAACACCAACCCAATTCATTTGACAGAACATTTGAAAAAGATTTTTTTTAATTCTTAAGATTTTTGCTCTGATTTTTTTTAAATTGGTTACTTGTCCACTTATGTTTTTACAAATAAGGGTATTTTAACAAAATCAAGAAATACAAGAAAGAAAAAAAAAACCAAGTAGGCACTGGAAATTTTAAATGTTATGTTCTTCTTGCTGTGTTGGTGGTCTTTAATAACTTAAGGCGAAATTCAACATCCCCCCCCCCACCTGCCAAAAAACATTTGTCTCTGCTACATCCCTGAATAAGATTAAAACTTAACTGTTATCAACAAAACTAGATAGGAATTTTCATATTTGAAAACTAATTTAAAAGTTATTTAATACTTGAACATCAAACAATAGCCATTTCATGCTAAAATGTTTGGATTTTGATCTGTGTTTAAAATCCCTTTTTTTTTTTTTAAAAAAATCTAAGGAAATGAAATTTTATTTTTTAAAAATTGTCGAACCCATTACATTCACTTACATGCTAATACCCTTAGGAAAGATATGAATCCTCCTCTTCTCCCAGCTATGGGTAAATAGCAGGACAGACTGGGTTCTATAGCCTTGGATGGCAACTGGTCTACCACAGAAAGAAATGGCAACCTACTGCAGAAAAAAATCTGCCTCATCAGTCATGTATCAAAAGATACATGATTGCCTAAGTGTGTATCACATATGGCACATAACTGAATAATATAATGTAATAATCCATCTCACAAGTTTGCATGAATGGATGACAGAACAAAGATGGCAGTAAATAGGCAAGAGTTGCTTAGAACAATAAAAGACAGGATGTTGTGAAGTGTCATGTATGATATGTAAAATATTGGTTGTATTTTTATTTATTTATATTTTATTTAATATTTATTTTTACTTTTAGCCTGGCGATTTCATCCATACTTTAGGGGATGCCCATGTCTATGTTAATCATATAGAGCCCTTAAAAATACAGGTAAGATGAAAGTTTGAAGTTGTACGATAGGCACTGCAACCAGAAATGATAATTTTTGACAGTTTTTTTTTTCTTCATATTATTGTGGATAAAACCCTCCATTCAAGATCATGAATAAATTTTTTTTAATTGTATAAAAGTTATGTAATTGGTCAAATTTACTATGTAAAGTTAAGTAATCCCCCTCTATGAAAGTCAAAATAAATATGTTCATATGTGATTTCTTAAAATGTAAAAAAACAAGTCAATAATCAGGAGCTTTTTTTCCTTATACTATTGTCAATTAAATACACCAAATTATGGATTTAAAAAAAAAAAAAAAGTTTTTTTTTTTTTTTTTGCATTAAAAAAAAACAAACAAAAAAAACACATCATATGAGCATATTTTGTTTTGGTTTCCATGGAGGGATTAATTTATGATGAATTTACATAGCAAACTTGACCCCTGTAATAACATTTTTATGATTTTTAATGAAAATGAAAAAGACTTTGTGTTTTTTTGTTCTGGTTTCAATGACTACCTATTGTGCAACTGTTTTCTTTTTATTTTCTTTCTAGGGAATTTTATTCAATAATTAGACTGCTCCCCCCTCCTTACCCCCAATAGTTCACAGTGCATAGCTTTTTCAAAATGTCTGAAGGTTGGAGATAGATATTGATTTTGATGTGTAAATTTTTATTCTTTACATGTGGATAAGGCTATTATTGTATTTTTTACAAGTATGTTATGGATGGAGTTTGGTAGGTTATTGTGTGTGTGTGTGTGTGTAAATACAATTATACAAAATTATATATATATATATATATATATATATATATATATATATATATATATATATATATATATATATATATAATTTTTTTTTTTTTTATATAATCATTGCAACACTGAAATTCCTATGTTTCAAAACTGAAACCACAATTTAAATTCAATCATTTTTAGCATTGCTTGATAATGGAATGGAGCTTTGTATTTTAAATTTAATTTGTATGATTGAATTTAAATTGAGGTTTCAGTTTTGAAACATGGAAATTTCAGTGTCGTGATGGTTATATATTTTAAAAAAAGAATTATGATATTATGCTCTACTGTTGTATTGTGCACTGTTTTTTTTTTTTTTTTTAAATAAAAGTAAATGCTAAGAACTCTGAATTAGAAAATATTGTTCTTTCCTATTATTTTAATGTAGATATATATATATATATATATATATATATATATATATGAAATGCATCTTAAGAAAATGTTTATTTCGTAATCTCACCCCCCCTTTTTTAACTGAACATTAGAATGTGTTATTTTTTTTATCTTCTTGGTTCATTTTTGTGAAATGCTTGATTCTTTGATTTTATTTTCTATGCTGATATTTTTTTGTTTTTTTCTCCAGCTTCAACGTGCCTTACACCCTCTTCCAACCCTGAAAATCAACAGAAAAGTGACTGACATCGATGATTTTAAAATTAATGATTTTGAGATTATAAACTACAAACCACATGGCAAAATCCAAATGGATATGGCTGTCTGAGAATTTAAAGTTGGCACACACAGAGACTCCACAACATTATTCATTAAGATTCTTTTCCAATTCATTTAGAGAGTGGAAAAATTAAAAATTGAATAATTCTTTTTTTATAAAATACAATATAAAATGAACTTTACAAAAATAAAACTTATTTTGAAAACATATTGTAAAAACAATGGCAAAATATATTGAGTTGCTGTATGTGTAACAGCATTGCATTTATCATTTTTATGACATCTTTAAAATTTCGGGTAAGACTTCTTTCTTGTTTTTGTCAGTTGCAGTGTAGGAGTCTCATTATGCCTAAAAAAAGGTGATGACTTGCAACATTACAACATGTATGGTAACCAGTTCTGGATTTATATATGGGTTTGTATGGGTTCCAAGACTAGAGTGGCTCCTGAGGGCCCTCTTGTCTTGAGTTCATGATAAAATTAAAAAAAAAAAAAAATAAAGATATTAGAACACAGATTTGTTTATTTTTCAGATTTAATGGGGCTACATTGAACTAATTTTGAAAAAAAAAAAAAAAAAAAAAAAAAAATAGTATTTGGGCCCCAGTAGTTGGAGTGGATCTTTTAAATATGATGGGGGCCCCCTTTAGATATTGATTTATCTTTTTATGTACATTCAAATTTTTGAAGTAGCATGGTTGTACCAAGTCAGAATTTTCCTTCTCCATCATCTTTGTTTTTGAGAATGCTGTGCTAATGAATTTGAATACTAGAATTTCAGTTTAATACCAGCCTTTTATTCTAGATGAATTTTTGTAGGATGGAAAGTTTGGATAAAAAGTATGAAGTTGCTAATGAAATAAAATGGATGAGTTCCAAAATCATTAAAAATTTTAGTGAAAGTGTTTTGGGTTTGACACAAAAAAAAAAAACAATTTAAAAACATATCTTTTTATTTTATAGACACAGTGGTGGGGATACATAAGGAAAGGGGCTCCCAAATTCTATTAGCCCAGGGGACTCATAAATCTCACCCTGGTGTTAACTAGATTAGAGGTATCCAAAGATGGGTCTGTAATACAATTGGTCCTAACCTGGCATCTTGACTTCAGTCACTTTCCCACCTCTCTCATGTGGCTTCTCTGTCTTTTCTACAAATATTTTCATGGCAATTGTTCCGTGAGCTTTTCTCCTTAGTGCATTGACTGCATGACTTTAAGTGTACTATTAGATTGGCCACTAGGTCTCATTGTTGAACTAGCTGGAGGTAACTCTAAGTTCTATTCTAATAGTTTTTCTCACACTTCTCACCTGTGGAAATCTCTTCCAGTTTCTTTCTTCCCTCTCACTTGCAATCTCCAAAAAGTAATGTAATGCCAATTGCCATCTGGCTTCCTGAATTCTGTTCTTCTCTTTTTCACTCTCAGTAGCACTTGCATCTTAGTGGCATTATCACCTTGCTTGAGGTGAAATAATTTTTTTTTTTTTTTTTTTTTAAAGAAAAAAAAAAAAGGGGGTCCTTTGATTTGCTTACTTTTAGTGCATGAGTGATTTCTTTGATTTGGGAATCTAGGCTCTTATACAAAATATATATTCACTTTATCATATTCAGTTGTCTTACAATTCTAATCATTGTTTTTTAAAATATTGTTGAGGAGTGAAGGTAGTTAAGGTAATAGTGGTGTCATCGAAAAAACCATCCTTGTGACACTTATTGTGGGCATGAAGGTCCAAGTGCCGAATTTTAAGTCACTTTTCCATTTTCTTTTTTTTATTTTATTTGTTATCAGTTTGCCCTATGCAAGGTAACAATGTCACTAAGATGCAAGGGGCCACTCTGATAGAGAATGAAAAGGTTTTAGAAGGAACTGGAAACCTAATCCTAAACTGGTATCAAGGGAAAAACATACTCTTGTTCAAAAGACTGGGGAGGATGTGAACCGGGCGATAGGCGAACCTACCCACTCTTATTGAGGAGAAAGAACAAAAAAAAAAATTGAATTAAATTGTAGGTAGAGACGTGAGAAATTTGAAGTATAATTTAGAAGGAACCAGAAACCCAATCTTAAACAGGAAACACGGTATAAATCTCTACTCCTGTTTGAAAGATGGAGGAGTGTGAACCGGCCGATAGGCAAACCTATCTGCTACTGAGGAAAAGAAAAAAATTAGTAAATAAAATTTCAGAGTTCAGACAGATATTAAAAGTATAGAATTGAATTAGACTGTAAATGGGATTGGAAACCCAATCCTAAACAGGAAATTAGTTAAGCTGAAATGCGTTGTGTGCTGATGAGTAAAATTAAATTTAGATTGAAAAAGTAGACAGACGTTTGACAACCAGAATTTATTTTTATTGAAAGAAAGTTGAGAAAAATGTTTTTGTAAAAATAAGTATAAGCTCAGAGATTGGTAAAATTTTGAGAGAACGTTTGTTGGTTAATTCATGTTTGTACAAAAGAGGTTTAACTGGCTTTTTTGTGGTTTAAGGCTTTGACAGCAAGGATATTGGTAAGATATTTCGGGATGTAAAGTTGGTGCGTTTCTCTGGTAGTCCATATTGAAAAAATATTGAGGTTTTTCAACCCCCCCCCCCCATACAGTCTTTACTCAATTATCTGGATATGAAATAAAGAAAAACATTTTTCAATTATCTAAACTAAACTCTTGCTAATATTTGATCTGAAGACACGCTTTGAGAATTTAAGAAGCCATACTCATTGTTAAATAAAAATGTGGAGAAATTGACTTGGTTGGGCGGGAAAAGACCAGTGTACTTATCTTGTATTGTTGAAATCTTTACTTGTGCCACCATTGGAAAATAGTAAATTGAAAAAAAAAACCCCAAAAAAACTAAGACAAAAACACTAATACTGATGACCAGACGAAGGTAAAATGAAAGAAAAAGGTATTTGTTTTTAGTTTTTTTTTTAAATTTTTATAGAGGGGTGGGTACTAGAAGAAAGTAATTAAATTTCTTGTCCATCAGAGAGATAAAACAGACCATCTGATTTCGGTTAGGACTGAGATTAAGTGAAGGGATATTCTTGGAAGTCCAAGGACCTCTCGGAAAGAAATAATATTTTTACGATCACTGAGTGACTGAGAAGAAGACGAACATCTGGCCGCGAATTCGGTCGATGGGTAAGGATTAACATTTAAAAGGAGTCAGCAGAAAATAGATAAGAATGAAAATTAAAATTTTTCGTCTGCCGAAATGCAATAAAACTTCAAGGGATTGTTCCCTTTTTGTCCCTTGTTGGCCAAAGGGTTAAGGGAGTAAAAAAGATGATAAAACCCAAATACGAAAACAACCACACACAAAAGCACTATAAGAGAATTTTGAACGATAATTAAAATTTGGGCAAGGTCGATTTTACTGTTTTTATACTACAATTCTCCAATATGATAAAATCGACCTTGCTAGCCGAAACGTTCCCCTGTGGCTAAACCGGTAAAGCACGTCAGGCTATATGACGGTTCCGTGTAGGATATAGGTTCGTTTCCTGTCAGAGGACGCATATTTTCTATGAAAATTTCTCGGATATTCAGGCCGGTAACTGGGCACCTCGACGTGGCGTAATGGTTAGAAAGATTTACTTTCAAGATCAGTTACAACTGAGTTGTGAGTTCGATCCTCACTGGGTACCCCATAATTTCGGCCTTGTGCCACATCTAAGCTGCGCTTAGAAAATCACTATTCAGGCCGGTAAATGTCATTAATACTGTATTATAAACATAGCATTTACTTAAATATTTGTACCTATAAAAAGAACGTATAAACAAAAATTTCTTTATATATATGTGCGTGTGTGTGTATATGGTTTTGTGTATGTCTTAGTAATATCGAAGTCTCTCTGAGAACAAAGTATGTTTGTCATTCTTTTCCCTTTCAGCCATTCTGTTCCGTCCCTGTCCATGAGCAACGTTGTTGTCGTTATATCATGCATGTAACAGTGTCCATAACGAGAGAAACGTAATTGGGAGAATAAATCTTTCTTCCTTTACTCTCCCTTCGTTACAATGCTTTGTCGAGGATTGCAGATTTAGCTGGTTTATATGGAACGAAGTTAGAACCACCATTGAAATTTAATTGAACTTTTTCAGGAATAAATTTCAACGCACGGAAGTATTTTATATATATTTATATAACGAATAATATGCTCCACAAAAGAGAGAAAAATTACTATGTATACATATGGCTGAAAAGAGTAAGAAAAACTATTTACAAGGTCAGCAACAGTAGTGTATGGGTGTGAGTGAGTTCATGCATACGTGAGATACACCACATGACCGGGTGTCTAAATCTCTCTAGATGGAAAGACTGGAAGAGTTTTATCTACCGCATTCTAGAACGAAGAGAGGGGCACAGAGAAAGAGAGAGGCGGTAGCTATATCCGTCCTAGTCAGTAAGTTATGTGCCGTGCGTGATATACGCTTAGTCGATCATGTATCTTTCGATACATGCATGACTAGGCAGATTTTTTTCCCGTAGTAGGTTGCCACTTCTTTCTGCGGTAGACCAGTTGCAATCCAAGCCCAAAGAAACCGGTCTGTCCTACTATTTGCCCATAGCTGGGCGGGAGAAGAAGATTTATACCTTTCCCAAGGGTATTAGCGCGTAAGTGAAAGTAATAGATTCGACTGGAATTCGAACTCGGCTCTACCGATTCCTCAATCCGGGCCGCTATCACATTACAATCCTGAAAGAGCACCACCGAGTGGACGTCTTGGCAGTCCAGGCGGGGGTAATCCCCACAGCTTAGCAGTTGTTTATCACTTGTAGCTTAATACCCTTTTTGCTAACTGCTATTTGGAGCAGAGCAAATGTAAATAATCAATTTCAACAATCCTCTCAAACACATTCGGAAAGCTTTATTGCAATGTCATATCTCTGCTGAGCTAAACTATACCCATATTGCCTTTTCATTCTTATAAATGGTAAACTTTAAAATATTAAATTGTAATTGATTTCACTAGATGAACAATTACTATTGTTTTAAATATTTTCTTAAAAAGCACATTAAAATGCCTTTTTACGTTTGTTCTTTATTTAAAAGAAATCTTTTTGCTAAGAAAGTCAGTTTTCGTAGATAGATATCATTGACATAAGCATAGTTTCAAACATGACAATTGTAAATGTAATGCTTTGCATATCTCTCTGCGTAGTAGTAGTCGTAGTACAGTTCTCCGTGCCCTGAATAGCAACCGGATTTGCCAGGCCCCTTTGTTCGCCAGTTGTTCTCTATTTATACTTGTCTATCTAATTTGCATACGATTCTACAGTAAATAAAAAGTTAAGTCCAGATAACCCCGTAAAAGGCAGGGATCAAGTTTACACAGTATCGATGTTATGAACAGAAACCTCTTCTACATCAATAAAAAATTAATATTTTTCAATTCTGAAAAATGTTATGACTTAAGGAAAATTGAATGAAAGGCAATCTACAAAAATCATTTCCAGAAAAAAATGTTTCCCTACTTTTTATGATTGGACCAGTCTACTTAA
The DNA here is from genome assembly GCA_903632075.3 of Acanthosepion pharaonis. Classification (NCBI taxonomy): domain Eukaryota; kingdom Metazoa; phylum Mollusca; class Cephalopoda; order Sepiida; family Sepiidae; genus Acanthosepion; species Acanthosepion pharaonis. Next base: position 751,074 of record CAHIKZ030000879.1, read on the forward strand.
GTAGTACCAAAGGTGTTTTCAATTTAATACAAATTCAAGAACCAATAAAATTAAACATATGTAAATCAGTTATTTAAACTGTAAATGCTGCTTTCTTAAGTGTTGGGGTGACCAATGTAAATGGTGTTTTGTTGAAAAGATTAATGTGGCTGCGTGTTGAAGAGCATTTAACATTTATACATTTTTTTAAATCAAGGAAAAACAATGGAAAACCGATTTGTTTCAACGATAAAATATATATTAAAATCAACAACAAATACAAGGTAATTTTTGTAATGTGTGAATAAGGAAAAAAAAAGTAGTTTCCCTTTAGTTGAATTAGGAAATGTAATTAAGCAAGTTTCCTAAATAGAATGTTCAAAGTTCTGTACTGAAATAAAATGTGTATTCAGAAGAACATACAGTAAGTTCAATTGTATATTTGTTATAACTAACAGGGGTGTTGCAACTTGGTTTGTTCACAGAGAACTGATGCTGTATGAAATTCAAGTTCTGTGTGTGTGTGTGTGTGCGTGCGTGCGGAGTGAGTAGAATGAATAACACGTGTGAGTAATCGAGTTCTACTGTCTTCAATTCTACTGTTTGATTTGGGAATGAATCCGAATTTATATTACTATCGGTGGCTCCCAGCACGAACGCGGGATAAATTTTTGAAAGAGCACGAAAAATATCCGATTGGATGAAAAATGAACCAATCGGTGATTTTATAACAAAAATTGTTTGTGAGCAAACGGTAGTAAAAATTCAGTGTGATGAAATGCGATCGGTAAATTGTCTTGTGATATTTAGTATATATTATTTGACTAATCACAGTTGAAAAAAATATAGGCGTGGCAACATAGTAGTAATCACTACAAAACTAACACCACTTATTTAAGTAAAATATAAATAAAAATATAAATAAATATACATAAAATAATAAATATAAATATTTAATGTAAATTAATAAATTAATATTTAATATAAATATTTAATAAATATATAAATAAATAATATATAAATAAAATAAATAAATATAAAAAAATAAATATTTAAATATTTAAGTATTTTTAAACCAATAAAGTTAAAGATGATATAAATCGGCCGTGATTCGGTGCCAAAAATGATAAAATTTTGAGCCTCAAAAATTCAAAATCTTTAATTCCACATCAACTCTGCAAAGTAATTATCCATCATATTTGAATTTGATTTTTTTTCCCTCTGTACAAAGATTCCTCAATTTCTTCAATGCATTGGTCGGCGTATTTCGGAAAGTAAACAGCAAAAATGGAATTGCTCCGATCAGATACTTTTTTTAAAAATTTACAAATATAGACAAAACAGTGGGCAATGATTAACTTTCATGCCCGCCCCCCCTCCTGAAAACCCCAAACAAACAAAAACAGTATGTCAAAACTCAAAAGGATGGTTATTCCATTGACACCGATATTACTGTTAATTTTCATTCCCCCGGCAATGTTTATTTACAAGATTACAAAAAATATATGAAGTATGTAGTGGCATGTTATAAGAGGAATGACCATTGTGGATGTCTGTTTACGGCTGCATGAATAACATGCACACACAATTTAAACGTAAAATACCACAAAGCAGAAAATACAAGAAGGAACAAATGGTTTAAAAAAAAACCATAACATTGTAGTTTTGTGTGTTGATGTACATGCGTAGAAGTTAAAGATCTGATGGAGTTATGTCGCTTAGACTGGGATATTTTTATCGGAGCTCACGAAGTTGAATTAATTATTAAACTGTAGTTTTAGAAGAATAAAGTTCTTGTTGCATATTTGGAAATGTTCTGTATGTTTGTAAGGTAGGTTGGAAAAGTTCGTAAGAGTTTGTACGTACATGAATGCGTGAAATATGCTTTAACGTCTGACCGTCATGGTCGAGACAAGAATGCTGAAGATCACATCTTCGCAGGAATTTGGAAGAGTAAAAGAAAATGAACGAACTCTTGTCTGTTATTTATAGATAATGTAATCACGTTACAGGATCAAAAGAACTTGGCGGGAAACTTGATTTGGTCACGCGCTGGAAAAATATATTGTGCGTGGGTGGATTGCAACGCCCACTTATGTGTTTTTTGACCAATTAGAAGCTGATATTTCCTGAAAATATTTACTAAGCTGGGAATGCTCTTGGGATTCGATTCTCCCAAAAGTGCACAAAATTAACTACATGAAAATATAGCGATTATAAAATTGTCGCATAGCTGCGATTTGTAAATTGTCTGTTGTTGATTTATTATCCAATGAATGCTTGTTGTTGTATAATTTGTATTTGTGTAAGTATGTATGTATGTGATGATGATCATTACAAGTACAATGCGATATTTATTATTCCCAAAGAAATAAATTTGAGAAGAAATCTTTTTCTTTAAAAATGTATAAAAAATTATTAAAATATGTAAGTCAAATACAATACAACGTATTATTTACAGTTTTATAAATAACCATGAAAGCATTAAAAATGTTTTTATTCTATCTAATAAAAAATAATTTTGTTGTCACTTCTCAAGAATAAAGAAAATGTACAAAGTCCATTTTCACATGTTTGGATTTTATTAAGTTTCTGGTCATCGCTTTTTAAAACATTTGTAGTGGTGCTGTAAGTATTGTTGGCTAGGGTCACCGTGAATATAATAAAGAAGGAAGGCTGTGTTCTTGTAAAACAACACCCCTCATGAATAATGCACAACAAACACGAGAGAAAATTAATCAAGCTCAGTGAACATTAATAAAACATTGTATTAACAATGATATACAAATATCAACAATAGTATAAAGAAAGTTGCTTCACTTCTTCCGTAATAAAAAGGGTAAGTTTAGCTAATTAATGTTGAGTACAATATTGAATGTTATTTAACTACAAAGTTCAATTGAAGTCTTAGCTAAATAAAGAATAGTTCCACAGTGTTTTATCAGTGTAGAAAAATGTAATGTCCATGAGTGATATCAATAGGAATTAGTATGATTACTCGATTGAGTGATAATTAAGAATTAAAATGTCAATATAGCGCCGTGCCTTATTTTTTAAAAATTGAACTGCTACTGGCTATTGGCGAATAGCGAGTCTTTTTATAAGATGGATAGGCTCCAGTGAGCTTGGCGCTAAAAATATAGAAAGATACTAAAATACACGATTGGTCAGGAAATGGACCAATCCGTGATTTTAGAGAAAATTTCAAATTACCTGCGATGGCAAAATTGTCATATGATAAGTTTAAGTATCATATATTTACGAACCAATGATATTGAAGGAAATGGAGGTGTGGCACATGTAAGTGATCCCCACACATTAAATATTAGCGGTGGACTTGGATACAATACCAGCGGTGTCAATGGAATAACCTTCCTTTTGACACGCTGTTTTGCTTTTCGGACACTAATGTTAAACATTACTGATTCACCTTAGTAGGTTTTTAAGATCAGATAATTTATTGATTAGAAACCTTGGCAGAGTTCACTACAACTATAAAACTTGGTTAAATATTTTTCCGGAATGAAAATAAAAAATCGGGTCGACCGGAAGTTGCCGTCACAAAGCCAGGAACCGAATGAGCAAAACCAGACATATATGCATAGGCTCCGAGTGGCAATACTGGCAGCGTTTTAAAATATTCGAATTTACCAAAATGTCTTTCGGACTTCGAAATGCGGCGTAAACATTAAAGAGATTTATCGACGTGGTTGTCAGATGACTACCTTTTGTTTTCGCATATGTTGATGATTTGTTGATAGATAGTAAGGACAAGTCAGAGCATTATTCACATTTGCAACAAGTGTTTGAAAGACCGACAAAATACAGATTAAGAATCAGTCCAGAAAAAAGTGCCATATGCCCTATGGCACAGTGGATAAAGGCATTGGTTAGATCCAGTGACAGGACCCAAAGAGTGTGAGTTCAATACTCAGTTAAGGCAGTGGAGTACTTGGAGAGGTGAATTAACAGGAGATAACTGATAACTGACATCGATTAAACATGGCACGTGGAACTAGAACAGTCTACCCCAGTGAGCGAAATAAAGGGTTCAGTTCGACATTCCAACCACCTGAAGAAGGCCGGAGCGTACAACGGCCGAAACGTTGTAATAAATATGGTGACAAAGATGAGGACAATAGTCCGAATAATTTAAATAGGAATTTCTTCTTTGGTTGAAAGTGGTTCTGAAGTTGACTGGAGCTCCCTATCGTTGACCTCACAGAAAGTGGGCTGAATTCTCACTGCCATATAGGCAAAGATTCTGGGAGCCGGTTTTGAAAGTCATGAAAACAGGTTGAAGTGAACAAGCTGTGAGGTTTCCCCCAGACTTTATGGCACCATGGAAAGAATAATGGTGGTGGAATTCCTTTTTATATTTTTCAGCTCTCTCGTTAGTCACAATATATATTCTTATCTCTGATAAGAATCAAGGCTTTGGGAGCCGGTTTTGAAAGTAAAAAGAGGTTGGAGTGAGGATAGAAAAAATAGCGAGAATGTGAACTTGTAAAATATTGTTCTCAAATTAAATTCCAACACCTGCTTTGCCGACGTAGTTTCTCCAATAAAGTTAAGTGCCTACTTTTCGGTGGAGTAATGGATAACGGCTCGGATTCCAGTCGAATCCATTACATTCACTTACGTGCTAAACGCTTGGGAAAGGTATGAAGCTTCTTCTTCTCGCCCCCAGCTATGGGTAAATAGCAGAACAGACCGGGTTCTATACTTTTGGATGGCAACTGGTCTTCGCAGAAAGAATTGGCAACCTCGTCAGTCATGTATCGAAAGATACATTATTGCCTAAGTGTGTATCACGCATGACACAATTAACCTACTTTACCCGTTATTTTCATTATTTTAAGTAAAAGGTAATCGTTACTTTTAGAAAATCAAGTTAATTAATAAATAATAATAGACAATGAAATACATCTCTTGAAATATTAAATTTTAAAGAGAATTTTCAATTTGTTGTTTATATGTTTTGCATACAATGGCGTTTCGATGAGTCGATGAGTGACAAAAAATTATTAATGCTTTTCAAAATGCCTAAAACATTTATTTATATCCGGAAGTTAATTTTTCTTTTAATTTGGATTAGCTTTTAAACTAATATCTTTCAAATAGAAGCAAAATTTACGCTCAAAGAAGGTATTTAAAATATTTAAAATGTGTATTTTAGAAAGTCTGTGGCAGTACTTAAAATTTATACAATTCAAGAATATCAACGCAAACTAGAAAGTTGTCTATTCATCCGATTTTAATTATCGGGGGAATTAAATCAGATATCAATTTTTAAAGAGTTAACATTCTATTTTTTATCTTATCCTCTCCTGAAGTGAACACTTTTTTAAATCTATTACCCGACTGTGAAGATTTTTTTTGTTTCGACTTTAAATGCACAATTTTTTTCATTTTTGATGACTTATTTTCTGGAAAAATACCTACAAATTTTTTCCGCATATAAGTTCATATAAAAGCTAATGTTTTGAAAAAAAAAAACAAAAAAACAAAGGGGGCAAGATCAGATATTAATTTTTAATGCATCTTAATATTTTATCGGATTGAAAAAAAGTCCATTAACTGCTTAAATTAAATTGTTTAACAAATTTTGTAAAATTAACAAAGTTGACGAATATTTCAAGGGAGCTAATACAAATTATATTTTTTTGTTATTTAGAGTTATCTCCCGTTTCATTGTTTCATCGGAATTCAATATGGGAGATAAACAAAAAATATTTGCGAAGTGCGGGTAATATTTTTCGTTTAAAATAAATCATTGTTTAAAAACAAAAAAGAAAAGTAAAACAAGAAAAAGAAGAACATAAATATGAAAAGTGCTTTCACGAAACAGAATATGAGAATTAACCTAAATGTTCTTGGAACTTAAACATCTCGCTCGAATTTAAACAGTTGTGTACAGATTTTTGCCGCTAAAATTAAACAAGCTGTTCTTTGTGAAGGAGTATGTGTGCAAAGAGACGACTTCGAAGGATACTGTGGGAACTAGATATTCGGGTAAGTTATTGATTTTCATTGTTTAATTCACTTTAATTCACTGATTATTAAAGGCAACAGGCGCTTTTTTGTTTTCCTAGTTATTTTTCGTTACAACAGCTTATAAATGTATCCCATCTTTCAACTAGAAAAATACAACTACAACATTTAAGAACTGTTTAGTGATTAGGATTGTTGATTAGAAATACGAAAATAAAATTTATAAAGTATTTGAGTAAAAATTAAAAATGATTACGTTACGTGGATCAAACAACTTGTTTTGCTTTTTATATTTGTAATTATTTCACTCATCCCAAGTAAGGTTTAGCTGTCCGCTATCACTTTTTCAAAAATGTCGATTTTCGTGCAAAGAGTGGATCACATCTTCATAAATGTTTCTGAAAACCTAAACTCCTCATTGGATAATAAATATTAAATTTATCTTTACGTGTATTGTTCTCAATAAGCGACACAAAACATATCAGGCTCTAGAGTAGACTGAGTTTTGTAAGGCGCTTTCTGAGTGGTTAACAGATGTTAAAAAAACAATTTACCTGCTCACCACTACGTCCGAACAACGTCAACCTAGTTTTTGACCTGACGAAAAAACAATGCCTTCGGAGCCTGTCACGTGGTTAAAAAAAAACATATAAATTGAAGGAACGAGCGAACCCAGTCAGTGAGAATTTACGACGACCAAATTTGCTAAACGACTTCACGACGCTTGAATCATTACTGCAGCGAAGTACAAAGTTGGAACCTAAAGTTCTTTAACATGAAATAACTTCACTGAAAATCAAGCTACAATTTCAACGAAACGTCTCACTCACCAACTTGTAAAATTTTACGTTATTGAATCAGACGAAACTTTAAGTACAAACAATTACGAACAATACATTTAAAACTACGAGCAACGAAAACAAACGGAACATTCACGTCTCCAACTTCTTTAAAGCTAAAAATTTATTAACATATTTTCAGCTTTATAAGATTCTCTTTCAGTGAACATTTTGAACTACAAGTTAATTCAGTTTTTGTGAGCTCGGATAAAAAAATGTTTTTTTTATTAGTAAAAACATTAGCCCAGTCAAAGGGAAGTAACTCTTATTATTGTTATTGTAAAACTGTTGTCATTTATTAATATAAATATTGTTCCTGATTAAGAAAAGTTATTTTCTTGTATTTCTTCTCTTGTTTGCTTTTTATTTTCTTGCACATTCGTAAAGTAAAAAATGTGTGGGTTGATTTATTCCGTCAATACCACTACAAAGGCAATAAAGCATGTTATAGTGTCTGTTCTGACAGATCATGACAAGTTATAAGACAACATTTGTGCCCGATCCCGTGCAAGTGGGGGCTGGGCAAAAAATGTACGCGCTCGAGTACTCCACATTAAATAACTGACCTTGTGTCGTATCCTAACTCGGTTTGGAGTCTGATAAATACCAGTAAGGCAATAAAGCCGAGAAAAATAGGGTTTTAGTTTTCTTTGATTGGCCAAAATATTTCACTTGGTGATGTTAATTTCTAATCAATATAGACACTTTGATTTAAACAGTGTGTGTTGTAATATGGAATCTTTTTTGTCATGTTTGTAAATATTGTCGGTTATTGGACAGGAAATAAAGTTGGGTGGTGTTTTAATATGGTATGTATGTGGTTATCTGTTATGGCTGTACAGACCCTTGCGAAAGTGACAGTCTCGATTATAACGAATGCACGAGAAGACGGTTTCCCCCGATGCCGCCTTGTTATCTTTCCGTCGAGCACGCCTCTCTTTGGGCACAGATTCATGGTCTCTCGAGACCGACGGATGCCACATATGTGGTCATGCAATTGCATTAGAAATCGGGTTTGTTTCCTATAATTTCACCTCAAGCAAGCTAATAAAGCCACTAAGACGCAAGGGTTACTGAATGTGAAAAAATATGAGAAAAAAATATTAAGGAGAGTGAATAATAAAAAAAAAGAAACAAGAGTTAAGAAGACAGGAGATAACCATTGACATTGCATTTAAATTTTTGAAGATCAAAGCTAACTGGAAAGCAGGAAGCCGGAAGAGAGTTCCATGAGCGAGAAGTGCGAGAGAAGAAACTATTAGCATAGAACTTACGGTTAAATCTAGACATTTCAACTGTAAAATGATACTAATTTAGTACTGCGTTTAAATTTGTAAATGCGACGTACCAAAGAGGAAAACTCATCAAAATAATTACCATGAGAATATTTCTAGAAAAGTCACAGGAAAGCTACATAGCAGCGGTGGGAAAGTGACTGAAGTTGAGATGCCAGATTAGGACATTGCAGATTCTACTTTGTATTTTATCAAGAATCTTTGAATACATAGCAGAGCCACCAAAAACAGACGTGGCAGCAATATTCAATGATTGGACGAATGGTAGACCTCTAAATGACGTATAAGATAGATTCTGGAGAGAAAAATTGTCTAGTACGTCAAAATGAATAAACTTTCTTAGCAGCAGATCTAGCAATTGATTCCGCATCAGTGGATGTGTACAGGTAATAAGGCAGGTAATACGTTTCATCGAATGGAGACAGCAATGAGTTTGAAAAAGTAGGTTTCCTTCGCTAGTGAAGATATTTATGAGAGTGGCGTGCAGGATATTGTTTAATATCAGTAATTTTTATTGGCGAAATATTGCCGCTCTGAGCATCCGTGGAATGAAAGCTGACACCCTGGCCAGTTCGCCACTATCCACAGTGTTTTAGGGGACTGGAGCGGTCTTCAGTAACCACCCACGCTTTTTTTTGCTGAAATTTAGAACTAAAAAAAAATGTCTTCTTGGTCTCAGTCTATGACATTGCTATAGAGTTGATATGAATAATTTGTTTAAAATCTTACTTTTAGTAAATCATTAATTTTCAAAATAAATCATAAAACTTCATTTTCCGATTTTTTTGTTTGTTAAACATTAGCTTCTAAAATTTTTATATGTGTAGGAAATATCCGTAAACAGAGTCCGTCAAAAAATGTATACACACTTCAGGAAAGGAAAAACTTGTATCAATATTGTAATACTAAATTTATTCAGACATCACGAAATTAATACAAGTTTTATTTGGACTCATCAATCACAAGAGATGCTCAAAATAGTGGCCTTTAGCTTCCAGACATTTATTAGCACGACAAACTACTGCTTGAGCAACGTTGGTCAAAGTGTTCAGTAGGATTGCTGCACAGGCATTTTCAATTTCTTTCCTCAGGGCCACCAATGTTGTCGGTTTTCTGTGATATACAACATTCTTTAGGACTTTTCTTGATACTACAGCTGTGAGGGTAATGCCATCTGTCGTGAGAATATTGTAAACATTGTTATCGCAATTTGATAAAACTACAAAAGACAAGATTTTCTTTTTCTGAAGTGTGCATAGACTCTCTATTTAATTCCAGAAAATAAGTACAAGAGAAAAAAATGTGTAATTAAAAGTCAAAACAACAAAAAATGTTTGCAGTCGAATAACAGATCTAAAACAAAATGTTCTTTTTATGAGAATCGAATCTAAATATATATATATATATATATATATATATATATATATATATATATATATATATATATATATATGAATATGTTTGAAACTGTACAAAAAAGCGTATTAAGGCATTAAAAACAAGAAATTTTTATATTGTAGGCCATGATAGATTTAAACAAAACACACACCAGTCGTCCGGTTTCGTCCCCTCTCATCAGAAAAAATAATGCTTGGGGAACTAAAACTTTTTTTCTTTTGTCTTTTCCTCATAACTTTAGTTCCCCGAATCAGTTCTGATGACAGGGACGAAACCGGTCGTTTGGTATGTGTTTTTTTTAAATTTATCATGGCCTACAATATAAAATTTCTTGTTTTAATGCCTTATATATATATATATATATATATATATATATATATATATATATATATATAATCAGGAGACTTTAAAACTTCTTTTTAATCCCAACTATGATTAATGATTTAATCCCAACTCACGTTTGTCATCTGACTACGCCGAACATTATTTTATATTTTGTGGCGCCCAACTTGATTCTGTCAGTCAGTTATGTGTCATGCGTGATACACTCTTAGGTGATCATATATCTTTCGATGCATGACTGACGAGGCAGATTTTTCTCTCGCGGTAGGTTGCCATTTCTTTCTGCGGTTGCCATCCAATACTATAGAACCCAGTCTGTCTTGCTATTTACCCATAGCTGGGGCAGAAGAAGAGGATACATACCTTTCCCAAGAGTATTACTACGTAAGTGAATATAATGGATTCGACTGGAATTCGAACTCGGCTCTTCGATTCCTCAGTCCGAGTCGTTATCCATTACTTCACCGAAAATAGGTACTTAACTTTATTAGAATTCGAATCCATTACATTAGTATCCAATAATTAATAATGATACAAAAAGTTCTTTAACTTAACGATATATATAAAAAGAGTATGCTGGGATTGGGGTGAATATTTGCAAGCAGAGTTCGTCACTGCATACAATCATTTTTATATTTCTTTATACAGGTGTCCCCAAAATTTGATAATTTAAAATGTGAATATCCGAGTAACTTCACGTCCCAGGCAAACGAAGTTAAATAGGCTTTGTGCTGAACAGTAAAAGATTTATTTATCAAAATTCGAACAAGATATACAAAAGTATGTGGATTTTATAACCGATTTCACAAATGTTCAATATGCGCACCACCTGTGACACGACATACGTCAAGTCGGTAGTCCAGCTCCTGCCAAACACGCTGTAGCGTGTCTTGCGTAACATTCTTCAGCGCTTCAGTGATTCTCTGCTTAAGTCCCTTTAGGCTTATAGGAAGAGGCGGGATATAGACCTGTCCTTTCATATAGCCTCATAGAAAAACAAACCACAAGGTGTTAATTCAGGTGAACGTGGTGGTCATTTCAACAGCACATTGTCATTATCACTAGTACGCTCGATCCATCTTCCTGGTAGATTCTCATTGAGATAAGTTCGCACAATCAACTTAGTTTTAACACATTTTGTTAACATTTGAGATCATTTGAGTGAGAATTGGCTATGTTATTAGACCACAAAATTATATTAATTTTGGAGGGGAACAACTTGTATTTGTCATTTTTCTTATTTTTTTAATTTGGTTTTTATTCATTTTTTTTTACCATGATCCCGAGAACTGACATAGTCATTTGGACACGGACAAAACGATTAGTGAATTGATAATAACCAACTGATATTAGAATGTGATATTTACACCCAGAATAATAACAGAAAGAGCAATAGAAATGCGGAAGGATGTGTACCTATGTTTTATAGATTATGCAAAAGCGGTCGATATAGTATACCACAAAGAACCTTCGGAACTGCTAGCTAACTATGTTATATTTGAGAAGGATATTAGAATAATCCAGAAGTTACATTGGCTGCGTGTGGTTAGAAAATTAATTCAGTAAATATACAAAAATAGAAAGAGGTGTAAGACAAGGGTGTGTCTTCTCACCGGACTTGTTCAACTTATACATTAAGGCGATACTGAGAGAAAAGTCCTACCATAATTCAATATTGACGGCCACAATCTCAACAACATAATATATGCCGATAACCCAGTATTGGTAACAGGCACAGAAAGGAAAGTGCAAGAACTTGTTGGAGTTAGCTTCTCCTCAGCTCCTTAACCCTTCACCACAGGTCTCTCTCCCCTGGCTATAAATACTGGCTGACCCTTCGCCTCGATCTTTTTTTTCCTCAGGCCTTTGGCCTTATACCACCTCGCAAATGTGAGCTCTCACAGATACAGCATTTCCCAAATTCTGGGAACACGCTAAGAACAATACACGTACGTATGAACATTCACCACAACACACACACACATAATATTCACCAAACGCACCCAATGTAACTGTCCATGTGCTTGTAACTTGTACTTGTTGTTAATGTTAATACATATATTTGTTTATATATATTTATTGGTCTTGTTTGTTTTCTTTGTCTTCTTTGGACTTAATTAAAGTCCAACATTTTCATGTAACTGGACCGGCTAGCAGGAAATTTTAACTCACATGTATTCTACAATACATACTCAACACCGCCACGGTCCGCCACAAACTCCTATAGAAGGCAGTGAAATAAAGCGACAAGAAAGGACTAAACATTAATTGCAAAAAGATAGAATACATGGTTGTTAGCAAAATGTACATCCAACCATGCAAATTACAAACTGTAGATACCAAAGTCAAAAAAAAAAAGAAATACAACAATTTAAATATCTGGGAAGTGTTTTAACAGAGGACGGAAATTACGACACTGAAATCCGTAGGCGCATTGGGATAGCGAAAGATGCCTTCAAAAAGCTAAGCAAAGTATTAAGAAACAGAAGAATATCTGGGAAGTGTTTCAACAGAGGACGGAAATTACGACACTGAAATCCGTAGGCGCATTGGGATAGCGAAAGCGGCCTTATAGGAAATAAATCCTATTTCCAACACAATTACATTCGCACACGCATACCATATTAAAACAAGCTCAAACTTTATTTTCTACTCAATAGCAGACAATATTTGGAAACATGCCAAAAAGATTCCACAATACTGTTTAAATCAAAGTGTCAGTTGGTTAGAAATTAACATCATCATGTGAAATATTTGACCAATCAGAGAAAACTAAAACATTATTTTTATCAATCCTATTTTCGGGAAAATTTTCTTATTAAAATCAACAGATTACGAATTTTAGGATCAGAGATGCGACTGTCTCCAAGCCGTTTAAAGACGTGGTTAAATAGCCCCTACCCCCGCCAGAAAGTAAGAAACATGTGTCGGTGACTTCAAATGAATCATCGCATGGATTGACCGTAAATCTTTGCTGACGATCAAAGTCTTTTTGAACGACAATTTTTTTTGCCATGGCCCAACTACTAAAAGTCTTCTCTAAATCACAGATTTTTCTGTGGAACAACAATCCAAAGATTTTAACTCAACTAAAAACTATTTTTTTTACTCCTTTTTGACGCTTTTGAATTGATGTACATATATTTGTAAATACAAATCTATTTTTCAGGCATAAATATGTTTTCTTAATTTTTTATTTTATTATTGTTTGGAATCCGGACGTGCGGATTTTAATATTAAAAAAATCTGGACGACAGAATTTCCTCCAGCCTTACAAAAGGTCAACAAATTATCAAGAAAAAAATACCCAGAAACAAAGAGTACCGAACTGCTATGTATTATAAGTATGGCATCCATTGGTCGCGAGAAACCATGAATCTGCACCAAAAATTTTATTTCTTAGATGGCAGCGTAGCATCTGTTATGGCTGTACAGTCCCACACGGGAGTGATAGTCTTGATTTCACTAAATGTGTGTAAAGATGCTCTCCTTCGATGTTGTTGTGTTGTTTTCTTTCCTTCAAGCACTCTTCACCCCGGCAGCAGACATCTCCTTAATCCAGCCCTTGGTGTAAATCGTGTCTCCAGCGTGAACGATCGTTGTCATCCTTTTCTCATCTCTTGATGTCCATGTCCATCGTCCTTATATCTCTTTTGCAGACGTCTTTGAAGAAGAGGTCACCCTCGTGCCCTCTTGCTGGTGTCCATACAAAAGGACCTTCGAAATCCTCCCATCAGTAGACTGTTGCTTCCCGTGTTTTACCGTCGCAGCGAGGCGACGCTGGTGTGTCCTCTCCAGGGAGTAATACTGGGGAAGGTTTTATGAAAGATCGGCAGTTGCCAATGCAGCACGTTTCTCCTCTCCACGCCACCGATGTTTTCCAAGCGAAAGGTAGTGGCCATTTCAGCTTGGCACCGGCGTTGTCGCAGAAGTTGCCAGAATTAATTTGAACATAACATTGGACTCTTTTAGGGACTCCGGATTCATCCTTAGTGTTTATTCGCGAAGCCTTTCCCATGATTGGGTATGGCTTGGAATATTTTTATACTCACAAGACAGATTGAAGGCAAGAGGAACAGGGGACAGCTACGCATAATCTGCTTAGCGAGCTTGAATAAATGGATGACAGAACAGGGTTCAAAATTTATCAAGAGCTACAAAGAACAGGAAATTGTGGAGAGCCATGATCGCCAACATCCTGAAGGGACACATTACATAGAAGAAGAAGATCTGATTTAGCCCAGCAACCGACATTTTCTTTTGTGGTACCCTGCTGGATGCAGTACATCAATATTCGATCTCAAGTTTTAAAATATTATAGAAATTTCGGCTCATGAATAGAAAAAAAAATTAAAAAAACTTTTTCAGTTCAAGTTCACAGCTTTGAAATAATGTAGACAGTTATTAAATTGTTGGTTAGCTGATTTTGTTTAGCGGCATAGTGTTACGTTCTTCCCAAAACCAGATCTTCTTCTGATTCATGCTACACTAATTTCCACTACTGGCCGGATGTAAATGCTCGGAACACCCAAAACTGAACTAAAATTCTGTCAACTGCGCAAGGCTCCGCACATACCTTCCGTTTTTTATTCAAAGACAAAAAAAAGCAGTATAATTTCCACCCAATTACCACCCACTCTCGTCTAAAAAAAACAAAATAAAAACTGGAGCCGATTTGAGTCTAAGAAAGGACATAGAAGACCATCAAAGGAACATTTTGGCAGTTAGACGACTCGAGTTCACAAACTTCGTCGGAAAGACCTCACATTTTCCAAGAGCCATCAGACACGACCAGCTCGTTAAAGACCATCGCTCCAGTAAGTCCCAACTCATTTTCCCTCTCCTTCCGTACGCCTCACAGGACGCCTTTTACAACTCCACTTATCTTTTTTTTTTCAACGAGAAACAACTACACTGATTTAACATTTGTTATGTTTTTACGTTAATACAATTGTTTATTTCTTTAAATTTTAGTTGTTTCTTCTTTGTTCTACTACCATGCACTTATCATAACAATATCAACTGCCACGGGTCATTCAATGCTATGTAGGTTATTTCGCTAAAGGTAATTAATTTGAACAATTTTATGGTTTCAACTAAAAATATTTTGAACGCAATTGTATGCTTTTACTACAAATAAAATGTATTGCTGGTCATGTTGCTTTAAAAATGTATTGTTGCTAATTTTACTATAAATAGGTTTTGTTGCTATTTTTTTAACATAAAAAAATGTATTGCTGGTATTTTTATCATAAACATGTATTTTTATACTTTCATGGAATTTTCGTTTTTAGGTACACTATTTGACCATAGTTGGGACCCTAACAGGGTGAACTTGGGAATAACACTAATTAAGAAATTGTTTCTCAAAACCTCCAATCTCCATCAGTGGTACATCGACGTGGTGTAATTGTTAGCAAGTTTGTCTTGCTAGAACAAGTACAGCTGAGAAGTGAGTTCGATCCTCACTGGGTGCCCCATACTTTCGGCATTGTGCCACATCTAAGCTACGCTTGGAAAATCCCAATCTCCCGACCAGAGGCCTTGCTGCCGGATGTAGTTTATCGTCATACCCCGGACTATTAAATTGTATTTTTCATCTTTTTGCCAAACCTAGAATTTGAACTTTACACTCGAAAGTTACTGTAAACACTATTGTTTGTTAGTATTTTCTAAATTTTTCTTTCTTTTTTTTTTTTGTTCCTATTGGCATTAATAATCAACAAACGTAGTCGTATTATCACACATTTTTCTTTTACGCCAGATTTTACGAAGATAACCGAATCAGAGTGCAAGTCGGCGAACAAACATCTCCGCCAAGCAGCAGTTCGACGCATGGTTCCGCAAAAAAGGAGGAAGAGGCACCGAATTTTATGTTCTAACCTCATACCACCGAGTTTGTGAGATTTAGGAACTCTTGCGTTTGTTACATTGGCTGCTTGCTCGTCCGCCTGACATAGTATCTATTTCCACACACAGACACATACAAGACGTAGTAACAACAACAACAACGACAACTAACAATTTAATACACTTGACTACAAGAAGGTATAGCATTTACTTTACTTTGTTATTTTTAACTTAAGAGAGGCCAGTATATCGGACGGACGTATTTTTCCTCAACCCGTTATTAGTTCATGTCCTTTCTATTTCTGTGTGTATTTTTCGGTTCTTAATTACTGCTTCTTGTGCCTTAGCTTTCCTTTCTTTTTCTTTTTTTTTTTTTTTAAAAAAAACGTTTTGTGTTCTATGTAATTAGATGACATTATTGACTTTTAATTTTAGGAACACCACCTCAAGTCCAAAGGAAGCGGTCGACAATGGCGATTGAAGCATGCAAAAACAAAGTGAAAGTGATGATGCTGGAGCGCGACGAGGCCGTGGACAGGGCCGAAAACCTCGAGTTGCAGCTGCGACAAATGGAAGAAGATCGAAACCGGATCCAAGAGGATCTTAACTTTCTCCAAAAGAAATACGGCACGCTAGAACGGGAAAACGACGACCTGAACGAGACACTGTCCCGTTACCACGAGCTTCAGGAAGACAAGAAAAAAGTGGACGATGAGTTACTGTGGATGCAGAAAAAATACGGAAACCTGGAGCGAGACTTCGACGACGTGACGCATCAGCTAGAGAAGGCACAGGACATGATGAGGTTCACAGAGGAGAAGCTGGCCGACACCGAAAGCGAATCCCAAAGTTTGAATCGGCGCATTCAGTTGTTACAGTTAGATTTGGAGAGGTCCGAACAGCAGTTGGAAGAGAAACGCGTCCAGGCCGATTGCGATTTTGAAAAGCTAAAAAGCGCCGAATCGCGGGCACAAGAGGCGGAGAGAACGGTAGATAAATTAGAAGCAGAGATTGAAAAATTTTCTCGCGAGTTAGATGTCGAAAAAGATAAGTACATCCAATTGTGCAAAGACCTTGACGATGCCTACACTGAGTGCCTCGGATAAATTCGGGGCATATTAAAAAAAATGCCAAAAAAAAAAAAAAAATGATAGCAATAACTAAAACCACATCTGTAAAGCAAATCATGAAACAAAAAAATCAATAACCCCTCTGTACAAAAAAAAAAAGTAAAATTTAAAAAAAGAAATTGTGTTCGATGAAAAAAAGTAGAATCGTGCATATATATATATATATATATATATATATATATATATATATATATATATATATATATATATATAACCTTTATTAAACAAACGGAAACCCCAGATTGAATCTTTAAAACGAAAAAAAAAAAGATTAATTTTATTGATTTGTAAACATTGATAAACAACATCTACACTAAAAGACACCCTCGGAGTAATCATCCGAACTTTGGGTATCAGTTCCATTTTCAATATGGTAGCTCCCTCCTTTCCTCATTTTCTTTTACGAGATTACCACGAGTTACGTTTGCAATAAGGAGTGTACATTCAAAAACTGCTAAGTCTTTACACAAAAACAAATATATTTTCTTTACGTGTATAGACCTCACCACCTCAAAGCCTGGATTAATATTTGTCAACCATCTTTTGATCAATCAGCATTTTGTGATTCTTTTTCCACCTATTTAAAGAAACGTCCACTTGTTACGTTAGCCAATAGTCACACTATATTGGAAAACGATATTATTTACAACTCGGTCAGCTTTTGGAACAGGAACATTTTTTGTTTCTTTTGGCAAAGAAAGAAATTTAGTTATATATATATATATATATATATATATATATATATATATATATATTTCTTCCGGACAAAAACTGTATTTACTTTTTCTTCAGTTGGGATAATGGAAGAATTCAACGTGAAAATCAAAATAAAAATGAAGTACTGTCATATTGTCTCCGATAACAACAGAATATTTTCACAATAATATGGCATAAATTATACATCTTTTGAAAGTTTGGCAATAGCATACTTTAATTAGTATGTGTATGTTTTTCTTCATTTGCCTCCAGAAAATGAAAGTTGCCAATTTATTTTTTTCTCTAACACAACATTGCATGGTTAAAAAAAAGTCTCTTTACACTCCAAGGCTGACTTGAGCAACAACGTCAATAACAAAGGTATGCACTTTTTATTTTATTTCGTCTGGAAAATTTGACAAACTCTGTTAATGATTGATGTCCTGCCGATAAATGTAAACAATTTTTTACAGTTAAATTCTATTAATATCAATGATAGTGTTTTTTTCTTCTTCAAATGCTTGGTTATTTTCTTTTTACAACCAAAAAAACAATAACTTGCATTTTAAGACCAATATGTCAGTTTCAAGGGTAGCCTTGTTGTACAGAAATCTACTAATTTACTTCATATCGCATCAAGAATGACTGTTTATTTTATTATAAATTATTTTTGTACCTCATGCGTGAGAGCCGATCATGTATCTTTCGAATCATGACTAACGAGGAAGATTTTTTCCCGTTGCCATTTCTTTTTGAGGTAGACCAGTTGCTATCCAGGGCTATAGAACCCGGTCTGTCCCGCTAGTTACTCATAGTTGGGGTGGGGTGGGGGTTAGAGAAGAAGAGTCATAGCTTTCCCAAGGGTATTAGCATGTAAGTGAATGTAATGGATTCGACTGGAATTCGACTTCGGCTCGCCAATTCTTCAATCTGAGCCGCTATCCATTACTCCAGCGTCTGTTATTAACTCTTCACACGTTGTCTGTTTTTTTTGTTTTGTTTTGTTTTTTCAGCTTGACTGTATTTTTTCATTTATTACTGTGTCCTTTATTTGTTTAACACTTCTTGGTTTCATAAATATCGAGCAATTCACCAGTATAAAATGAAGATAATTGACACCTGGTGTCGCCAGTGCAAGAGAGATAACTCTAGTTGTTAAGGTGACATAAATGATCTGCCTAAGAATACTCAAATAATTTGTAAACATCTATGCCGATGATACGACTTTATGCAGGCGCACCTATAAAACTCTTGACGGTCAGAGATTAGCAACTTATCTATCTTCCGATAGTAAGGGTAAAAACTGGCTGGTTACATTCAATGCCTCGAAAATTAAACTAATTATATTCCATCATCGCCGATCTAACCCCGAATTACCTTCAGTCACGATGAACGGATGTCCCCTCGGGGAGACACCGTGCCTTGAAAGACTATTGAGCCTCAAACTCGCACCTGACCTCATACGATCCATTGCTAAAGATGCAGGTAAAAACAATCGGCCCCTTGTACCACTCCTCCTGCTGTTATCCACCTTTACACAAACCAGATCAGTCCCCAAAATGGAGTACTGTTGGGCAGGAGTTGCGCAAACCTTACTCTCCAGACTTGACAGTGTCCGAAAGCGTCTACGAGCCCTTGGGGGTGACGGATTATTCTGCAACCTTTTTCTCACAGGCGGGGATGTGGCAATCCTTTCGCTGCTCTATTACTACTTCCACTGAAAGTGCTCGGACGAACTACATTTCCTGGTCCCGCTAGTTCAAACCTTCACGGCAAGAACACGCTATGCCACTTACATAGTAGCACCCCCCCATTCCATCGGTGAGAAGTAAGTTCCACTCGAATAGCTTCTTTCATCCGAAACTCTGTGAAAACAACTCCCAAGAGGATGCTTCCCCCATCACTACAATTTTAACCTGTTTTAAGTCTAGAGTTAACCATTATCTTCCTCTCCTATACGCATAAACTGCCTTTTTATGCAATCCTCTATTTCGAATGGCCCCGGGCCTTGTATAGAGTGAACCTTACGGTAAAAGAAAGAAAGAAAGAAAGAAAGAAAGAAAGAAGTGCAACCTTTACAGACAGAATAAGTACGAAAAAACCTGATTTAAAAAAATAGCCATGTTACTTTTCTGTTATGGATACAGTTCATTTTACAGTTTTTATATCCTACCCTCTTTTTTTTTGGTGGTGGTGGGGTAAGAAACAACCGAATAAACACATAAATTATTGTACTTTTTGTGATCCTTAATTAAAATAAACCAATCTGAAATTTGTTTCTAATTTTTACAACAAAAACCAAGTATCGATTCAGTTATTTTGTCCAAATCAGTGTTTTGGTGATAGGAAGAAAATAGACCTATTATCCATTTTTGGTGTCATTAAGTCTGGCCTTGTGCAATTTCAATTTTTTTTTATTTTTATTCGTGAAGGAATTTTTCCTTCTTCTTCCCAAACTAACGCGCTACCAATTACCAGGTGGATATTGGCGCTCGCAAGTTAGTCTAAATAACAGGGTAGACTGGACTTTATAGCCTTGATTATTAGTTCGTCTACGAGCAGGACTGTAAATTCAAAAACCGGAACGAAGACAACGGAAAAGGACTTTACTATCCCCGCCCCCACAAAAAAGTGCTATTTCAGTTAATAAAGAAATGAATTTTGAGAGGCTATCACGATAGCCTGCGTCTTTAAGGGACATGATATTAAAAAAAATAATTCTTTTATATTAAAAACAGCCCAGTGGTATAGTGTTGAAATGGAGGTCACCGGTTGTGAGGTTCAGAGTTGGAAGTTAAAGAACCTCGTAGCTAGAACTGCCTTCACAATAGCTACACTATTTTTGTAACCGACTTAGAATTTTGACCAGAATTCGTATTCTTCAATTCTGGCTCCAGAATTAGTACTCAAATTGTTTAAATTCAAACTTCAGACTAATTACTAATATATAGAAAAGTAATTGGTGTTATAAAATATACAAAATTTCTTTTTCAAATTTTTTCTCCCATTAGATTAAGCTTCCAAAATTTAAATCCAACTCTGTTTGCATTGAGGTTAATATTCTCGCCACTATCCCTACATTTGGTGAAGACTACCTCGAACTTGTAGTGCGTACGAAATAATAATAACGCCCTTTACCCACTCCCTTCAAATTCAGGCGAGATGAGAAAGGACGGAAATATATTCGCGAGCCTATGTGAAATTTTGTTTGGTCCTATGAAAAAATTACCTTCACAGAAATTGGCCGGCGAGCTTAGAAAAAAAAAACGGAAATAATTTCGCGAGCCTATGTGAAATTGCTTTTAAAGACAAGAAAAAGAAAGAAAAGAAAATAGCGAGCCTCTGCGAAATTCCTTTTGATATAAAACGAGGAAAAAATATTAATTAACAAGAGAAGAGTGTCTGAAGTCACGGGAAAGATTTCGTTTCTGTTCATGCGTTTAAGTTCTTGCCAGTTTCAAATTACTTGCCAATTATATTATCGACCTTTTTTAACCAAGCACTAAGTACTTCAAAAACTTTCAACAATCCAAGAAAGCTAAATATCTGAAACTACCTTTCTGCTTTTGAACGTATACAAATGTATATCCCTTCTGTGAACAACGAACTATCTTACTTTTGTTTTACACATTACTGAATATTATAGATATTTTAATCTGTTTTATGAGCATTTTCTCTTCATGCCAATTCGTTGAAACTCCGCACTAAAAAATTCTGATTTACAGGGTGCGATGGATAAATTGTCGTCTAAATTAGGCAAAAATGAAAATAACACTGACATCTCATTTTAACAGATATATTTACCAAAATTATACAAAATGTCTTGAAATACTAAAGAGTAAATTTATTCAATCAAATCTCCATTTGCTACAACCACAGCCTCCAGACGATTTCGGAATCCCATGTAACTCTTCTGGACGGTTTCCTTGTTTAAGTTGGCGGATGCTGCCATAATTCTTGCCTTCAGTTCATCTTTGGTATTACAAGAAGTTTTTTTAGGCTTTCGCTCAACTGCGCCTCACACATAATAATCAAGAGGTTGCAGTCTGGGGAGTTAGGTGGCCAGATGTAAGGAGTGATGTGGTTGCAGAAATTTTCTGACAGCCATGACTGGGTTCTCCTGCTTGTGTAGCATGGTGCAGAGTCCTGTTGCCAGACATAGGGTCTTCCAGCAGCCAACCTCTTGACCCACGGCAGCATTACCTCCTCAAGGCACTTGATGTAGGCCTCCGTGTTGGGTCTGAGGCCCACGCCAACAAATTTGGGACTTCTTTTCTTATCAGAACGATCAGAGTGAGTTTTCGGAGCTACCGTACCTACGTAATTAGCATTACACTCATTCAACTCTTTCCGAATCCTCTGCATTGTCTTTAGATTGACACTCAAACACTCTGAAATGTTCGTATTGGAGTTTCTGGCGCGAATGCCAAACAGTACAGCATGTCGTTTCCACATTTCTGGCGGAATGAATTGAGTCATGGTGCTCTTTTTCTCACAGACGGCGCTCAACTGACCCTACTATATTGTGTAGTAAAAACAAGCAACGCGCATGCGTGAATTTAAAATATTAAATGGCGACAATTTACCCATCACACCCTGCATTTTCCTGAAACAAGCTACCAACACTACTTTAAGCGTGTAAATTCGTGAATAAATTCCTTATTTTGTTTTGTTGAAATTTACCCGTCTGTTTTCTCGTCATTTTCATCCTTTATTAATCTTCTGGGCGCGGCTAAATAGAACTGTTCATTTTAACGACACTGTAAACTAACTTTGCTTGTCTAAATGTTAATTATTTTTATTTTTAAAAAATATTTTTTCCTCTGTCCATGTTAAAATTCATTACGAAGATGTAAATTCATTGCAGATTACTCCCCACAACCTTCAAAATATGCTAGGGTTTACGGCCACATTACGTTGAAACACCGATGCGATCATTGAAATCAAGCAATGTCGTACCTGGTCAATACCTAGATGGGTGACCGCTCGGGAATACCAGCTGCTGTAAGTATGGATGTGTGGCTGGTGCAATGGATAATGACTTTGAATTGTTAATCGGCGAGCCGAGTTCCAATTGGGTTCGTTATAGTCCCTTACGCGCAAATACCCCTAGGAAAAGTATGAATCCACTTCTTTACCCCTATCTATAGATTAATTAGTAAGACTTATCACTCTAAACCACTATTATCTCCTTTCCTAAATTTTTGCAATCTAAAATTTTTTTCTGGCTTTAAATAACCTGCAAAGGGTTGATAAGCCGTAGAAAACGAATCAATCAAATACTGATTAAGCTAAACAGGTATATCTTTTAGAGTTATTTACATTCTTTGGAATTGGAGAAAAAAGACAATTAGGAAATAGTTCTTAGTCCTTGCCGACGCGTTTCGTCACTCGACCTATGGCATCATTCACCAACTTAAACAAGGAAACCGTTCAGAAGAGATTCGGAAGTAGTCTGGAGGCCGTGGTTGAAGCCAATAGCGATTTTATTGGATCAATTTACTCTTTAGTATTTCAAGATATTTTTGTGTAAGTTTGGTAAATATATCTGTTAAAATGAGATGTCAGTGTTGCTTTCATTTTTGCCTAATTTAGATGACAATTTATCCATCGCACCCTGTATATCTAAAACTTAAAATTATGAAACTATCGGCACTATTGCTGTTACATATGATTTAATGCTTCTGCTACCGTTTAGAGATTCTAGATAAAATACAAAGAAGAATCTGCAATATTATTAGTTCAGATCTGACATCTCTGTTTCAGTCACATTCCTACAGCCGTAATGTAGTTTCCCTGTGCTTTTTCTATAAATATTTTCATGGTAATTGTTCTGGTGAGCTTTCCCCTTTGGTATGTAGACTTTATAAATTTAAGCGCATTACTAGATTGGCAGCAAGGTCTCATAATTTTACAGTTGAAATGATTAGATATAACCGCAAGTTCTATGCCAGCTTTCTTCTCTCGTGCTTGTGGAACCCGCTTCCAGATTCTTGCTATCCAGCTAACTTTGAGCTTCAAAAATTTAAAGCAATGTCAATTGTTATCTTCTGGTTTCTTAATTCCAGTATTTTCTCTTCTTCACAATGTTTTCTTTTTCTCATATTCTTTCACACTCATTTAACCTCTTGCGTCTTAGTGGCTTTATTGTCTTGCTTGGGGTGAAATGATTTAAAAATATGCCGTAGAGCAAAGTTTGATTTGTAAAAATTAAGTGCTCTATGCAGGGGAAAAGACTGTTAGTGATTTCGTCTGCTATATTGGTTACATTACCAAGACTTCACTATTACTAGTTTTTATCCGTAACTGAGGAAGAATAGACGGATTCACGCTTTTCTCAAGAGCGTTAATGAGAAGTGAATGCAACAGCCACGGTCGCAATTTGAACTCTTCACGCTGCTTCCATTTTCTCGTGTCGGTAACATTACATCATCTGCACATCCACACAGTAAATAGTATTCGTTCTTAGTACAGTAAACTTTTACCAGAGATTTTAGTCTTTTATATTTTTTTTACTAGAGTAGGACCTTGTTAGCCGCAATAGTTTCCAAGAACCCTTGCAGAATGTGAAGCCCATTCGATGACTGAGGAGATGTAACTCTCTTTATTTAGAAATATATTTGACTTACGCGGCAAACCAAAATTTATTAAGAAAATTTTTTTTTTCAGGATCTGATAATTTGGATTACATTTTTTTATATTGCAAAAGCTTTTCTACTTGACAATTGCTTCGACATAGAAGATGAGTTTGAAGGTCTGGTAAATTTTGTTCTTACTTGCTGTAGATGCACTACCAACTGATGTGGCCGATACAAACCGACAGGACCCTCAACAGCGACTGCAGAAGAATATCTGGTTTGTAGGTGGAGCTGCCTGGGCGTTTTCCCGCCTACTCTCCGTCAGGCTAGCTTACTTCAAAATTGCCTGAAGATTGGTTGCTTGTCATACGTCAAGCCTGGCGACCGGGACCTGCTGTGGTCCACAGGGTGGAGGAATGCTTTTACTCAGGGTTTCTAAAAGTATTATTGTATCTAATATTTAAAATATATTTTACAAAGTAGTATTAATTTAGTAAAGATTTTGAATATGAAAGTTTTGATGTGTGGACTAACCGCGGATAAGTGAAACCGCTATTGTTGATTCGCGGATATTAAAGTAATGTTCTACTTTTTATTCTCCCTCACCCCGTCCAATGATCTGTTATTGATAGACACCAACAAAATGGATACTTTTTTTCTGCAATGAAAATAAAAAATCGACACCCGTTTTTAAAAAAAATATTTGCCAAAAATCAGGGAATTATACAATTCAAGCGAAATTTTCATTACTTATTCATTAATGAACGGATATTTTACTAAATAGGTTATTTTATTAAAAAAAAACTTCGGGGAAATATTTTTTGGAGTGTGTTTTACATCCTCTTTTCGATATCGCGTGTATACTTTTTAATTTGGGGAGGGGAGCTTCATCCTAATTTTTTTACAGTTATATAAAAAGAAACCACTGAAGATGTTATTTCAGTGAAAAAAAGAAAATGTAATATCGAGTGTAAATGTACGGAAAATTTGTCCCGCATTTTGCTAAAAACACTTCAATAAAACTAAAAAAATAATAATTCTTTTGAGAATTGGTGTTTGCATAATTTAATAAAACATTAATTTCTTTCAGATTCGACAGAAAATAACATCTAAACTTCATATTTATTTAAAAATAATTACTTGTAATTTTCAATCCAATTTTGAAATTAATCTCGTTGCTGTTCGTCACGAGTGTTTATTTTATTAAATAAAGACATGTTTGAAGATTGAAAAAAATATAAAGTTTAATGTTAATTTAGAGTGTGAACCTTTTTTTTACAAGAATTTTTGATTATTTTCTCTTAGTAACTGATAGATCTTTTTTTTTTTTTTTTACTATGGATGTACAAAAAGAATATAATTCTGATATCTCGCGTTGACTGACTACTATTCAATATCAGAGGAATATTATGTTATTAATCCAATTTCATATCTTCCGTTCAATTAGTATAAAAAAATAAAATTAATCGTTAATAAAAGCGTATAGAATAATAAAAATATATTCTTTAACTATTGGTTATATAAGGTTAAAAAAAATTTAATTTTATAAATAAATAACATTTTTTTATTATTGCACTGCTGGTCTTCTATACTTATTTCTTTAGGTTTTATTTTTACTTTTTCCCGCGTTTTTTTCAGACGGTCGAAGAATGGCTATTTCTATTTTGTCCTTTGACACACAGGTCAGCGGTTGTAAATAAAATGTTATTTTCAATCCGTTAAGTAAGAGGTAAACATAAATTGTAGAAAAATTCAGTTAATTAACCCTTACATTTACTAACAGATTTCGAAACACAGCTCTAGTACAAATATTGCATTTTAAAAAGAATTTTAAATGTGTTGTTTAAATATTTCGTATATAATGAGTGAAGAAAAAAAGTATTAATGCTTTAAAAATCCCTAAAAAGTTTATTTATTTACGGAAATGAATTATTCTATCAATTAGAATTAGCTTTAATCCATTATCTTTCAAATAGAACCGAAATTAAAGTTCAAAGAATGCATTTAAATTGCGTTTTTCGTGTTTCTTTTAGAAAGAGCATGGCGGTACCTGTTTATTGAATTACTGTTTAAGAAAGTAAAGTGAATTAAAGTAAGCATACAGTGTTTATAGCTTTGAGGAATCATGATTTAATTTCGTAAAATAGATGTTTTGTTTTTCTTTTAAATTTTAAATACTTAAAGTTCAATTTTTGGAGGCGTATTCATTCAGGAAGATTAAACAAAAGGCCTTTCTCTTCTTTAAAAACAAATGAAAACACTTTTTCATAATTTAAAAAAACAAAAAACAAAAAATAGAAAACGGCGAAGTCGTACGCACGTTAAGCTCAAACAGTTCGTCTTTATCTAAAAGATATTCTCATAGGTTAGTTTAACTGCTATATACTAAATTTTCCTCTGTATTTTTGTCGTATAACCACACATCACCAAACACCTCCTGGGAGAAGAACGAGTAACATATGGTTTCATTGGTTGAGTTGTTGTTGTTTTCATATCGGGTAGCGTAATGTTGCTATGACTAAAGCTGGCAGGAATTCACCGAAAATGGATCGGTGCTCTTGTGTTTCTTCATAAAATCGCATCGTAACCCGTGCTTTGCGACTCGGGTTGCTTTCGTTCTTCCTTCTACCTCTGTGTTCATTCTGGAAACATTTTGCTGATATTCTTTAATGTCATGTTGTCAGCCAACGCACGTTGTTATCTTTGGCAATAACGACGTACGTGCTTTTATATTTCTATGAGGAGAAGGCGCTGAAAAGTTTTCATCTCTAGACCTACTTCCTATGATAAGACCAGATATCAGAATTTATTTTGAAATAATTTAATGATCAGAAAGAAAACTTTTGGGGGCAATCTATCTATCTCTGTTCATATCTATCCCAATCTGTTTATACCTATCTCTATCTCTATCTTTGTATATCTATCTGATTTTAGGACAGTTGCGTCCCTGGATATTTGCGCCCCTAGACAAATGATTCCCTGAATAAATGCGTACCTCTGAAAATCTTTTGAAGCTTTTTAAGGCAATTATCATAAGTTTTGAAAAAAAGCATAGATAGTAATCATAATTTTTAAAAGAGGAATAAAGGGAATCAAATAAAAAAAAAATTAAAAGTTTATTTTTGATTAAAATTCAGTGACATGTTATTAACAGTGTTGCATTATCGCTCTACACATCGCCAGTATGTTTTTGTTTCATCGGCGTTTTTCTTATGATGGTAGTAACTGTAATTTTCCTCGTCCACAAATATTTTCCACCATTGATTGATTTTCGGAACTTAGCCATGGGTTCCAAATAAAAATATAATCTATAAAATCCAGAATCTATTTAGATGTTTATGGTACGCATTGCTGGAACGAACTTAAACTGCTAGCTTAGTTTTCTCTTGTTTTGAAAAATAAATTTTTCTCTCTTTTTTTTTTTGTTTCTGATAACTATCTTTCTGTTTGTTTAGAGTAATTAAAAGAATTGGTGTGCAAATTTCTATATTAAAAATGTTTTCTTTCTTTCAAAATTTATGTTAACTACTTTTTGCTTGTTTAGAATGATTAAAAAGAATGATTAAACAACTCTTTTAAAAATGTTTTCTTTCTTTCAAAATTTATGTTAACTACTTTTTGCTTGTTTAGAATGATTAAAAAGTTGATTTGCAATTAGCAAGAATTATTTAATTTTATGAGATTTAGATAAATTCTGTTTTGTAGCGCTTAATGTTTGTTTATGTTAGTTGTAAGGACTAGTCCTCGGAGAATTTAAACCATCAAATGTTTTTGCTCCGAATTGTAAAATAATGCGATAAAACTAAAACATTATTTAATCAGAAAAATCATTTAATTACTTTTATGAACCAAATATATTATGAACAATTTTGTCTTACGAATTTTTTTTTCGATGAATAATGAATTTTTACAAGAATGGTTTTTATTTATTTTTAAAAAAAATCAATTAGAATAATTTATAAACATTTTAATCTTTTAAAATTCTGTCGTACTATAAAGAAGTTATTGTTATTAAGTAAAAACTGTATTTACTAATCATAAATGAAAAAGCATACTTCAGTTCAGCGACCCTCAGTATTTTAAAAAGTATTTTGAATTTTTTTTGTGTGTAAATTCAACTGACAAGGTCCGTCTGTTTATTTTTCATTGTATTTTTTCAATTTTCCACAGGAGACAGAATCTTGAAGTGTGTATCTAATGTCAGTCAGTTATGTGCCATGCGTGATCATTTATCATTCCATACATGACTGACGAAGCAAATTTTTTCTCGCAGTAGGTTGCCATTTCTTTCTGCGGTAGACCTGTTGCCATTCAAAACTATAGAACCTGGTCTGTCCTGTTATTTACTTATGACTGGGACGAGAAGAAGAGGATTAATACCTTTCCCAAGGGTATCAGCATGTAAGTGAATGTAATGTATTTGACTGGAATTTGAACTCGGCTCTCCGATTCCTCAATCCGAGCCGCTATCCATTACCCCACCAAGAGTCTAAGAAAAAGAAAACTTTGAATTCAAATGAAAAAGGAAACTACTTTCGAAGAATGGCAATTCACAGATAATAAAAAAGGAAGCTGTGAAGAGTCTTAATCGTCTAGATCTTGAAGGAAATTTTGAAAAAAAATTTCGTTCCTTGCCCATAAACCTCTTTTGAAATGGTTGTTTCTTTGGGTACATAGATGGCAACAGTAGTCATAGAACTTCTGTTTTTAGAAGAAGAAAGTGCTGCAAACATTTACAGGAGGTTAGTAAATGTTTATGGAAATGCTACGTTTGATATAAACGAAGATGGGCTAGTAGGATTAAAGTCAATCCTAGATAGGAAAGAGAAACTGACTTTACTGACAGCGCCCGCAGTGGCAGGCCATGGCTGCTGTAAATGAGAATAAGGCTAATAAGAATGACATTCTTTTTACAGCTGACAGAAGAATCGCTGTTGTCAAATCCAGATTATTGCAGTCTCTCAGTAACCGAAAGATCTGAGCAAAGGGGTTTCCCAGAGTGTGTCGGTAGACTTCATGAAAGGCTAGGTGGTGGTTGTTACCCAGGAGTTTCTGATTAGCATTTTCAAGGTTCATGAAGGGGAGCGCTCAAAGCATAGCTGCACTCCAATGACAATCTCAGAGACAGTTTGCACATGACAGCCCAGAAGCATCTATGTGAAACTGGTATTCATTTTTGCATGCATTGAGGATATATGTAATTAAACATGTTGTAATTAGAGGTATTATTTTTTAAATTTTGATTTAGATTCGTATAATTACTATAATTGAAGAACATTTATGCTGTGAGTTTTATAGTTTTTTTTTCGGGTAATTTGCTTTTTAAGCCCCGCGCTAAATATGTAATAAAATTTTTCCGAATAGTTATATTTAGGTGTAAATGTACATGCTTAATTCGAAAATAACAAAGAAATTTTGATAGAATCTACTGTTTTGGAGTTATCGACAATAGAAGTTCGGACTCATTCGCGTCGTGGCAGCCATTACTGGCGTTGTTTTCAGATATTTGCTGTGGAATAATCTTTTTTTTATTGCGCACGCAATGAGTCTTCGGTTGCGCAGTAATTCAGTCAAGTAAGAACTGTAAAAAGGCCGTTAATAATGTAATTTTCCGCGCAAATCTAACCAGCAGCGAATGTATGCAAACAACACCAGTAATGGCTGCCGTGCTATAACGCGAATGAGTCCCGTTTTTTCATTGATGCCGCTAAACTAATGCGAATAAAAACAAAAGAAATAAGCAAAAATACAGCGGAACAAACATATTTACTTCCTGTAAAAACTCCCACAGAAGGTAGTGAAGGAAAGCAAGAAGAAAGGACTAAGCATCAACTGCAAGGAAACAGAGTATGTGGTGATTAGCAAAAGGATGAACTCAAAAAGCAAATTAAAAATCAGAGATACCAAAATCAAACAAATACAAAAATCTAGGAAGTGTTTTAATAGAGGACGGAAGGTGTGACACTGAAATCCGAAGACGCATTGGGATAGCGAAAGATGCCTTCCAAAAACTAAGCAGAGTACTAAGAAACAGAAAAGGTTCTTTAGAAACAAAGAAAATATTACTAAACTGTTACATGATATATGTCCTCCTCTATAGCAGTGAGTGTTCGACAATATCATCAAAGATGAAGAAGAGACTTGAAGCAACAGAAACATGGTCCTATAGAAGGATGCTGAGAATGACATGGACTGAACATGTGAGCAACGACGAAGTTTTAGAGAAAATGAAAACAAAAAGGAGACTTATATTTAACACCAGGAAGAGACAGTTGAAATTTCTGTGACACATAAAGAGGAAAGAAGGTTTGGAAAATCTGATTTTCACAAGACAAACTGAAGGCAAGAGGGATAGAGGAAAACAACGCATAGCATACTTAGTAAACTTGAGTAAGATAAATTTTATTAAGAGCTACAAAGGACAAGAAATTGTGGAGAGCCATGATCGGCTACGTCCTTAAGGGACACAACACATTAGGAAGTATAATTCCGTATTATCATGTTAACAGTTCATGCAACAACGGAAATGATAGACAAATATTTTTTTGTCTTATGAGTAAAAAAAAAATACGTCTGAAAAATTTAGTGGCCTTTCTCTCCTTTCCTCTATGTTCAGCTCCATTTCAGCTTCCGTTGATTAGCATTTATCTGTGTCTACGTTTTAACTTCTCAAGTAACCTTGAAGCTCCAATGGATCTGTTTGTTTGAAAGTGTTCGCCAACAAATAAACACTTCATCGTAAGAAGGTACCGGCGTACCAAGCAAGAAAATATTTTGATATTCCCCGGCGTTGCTGGAAAGAAGCAAGCGAGTAAAGTGCAGATAGGCCTTCTATTACTGGCTTAATGCGATTCTCACCTGCGGTGGGTTGGATGGTTGCCTTATAAGTCAAAAAGGTGGGATGTGGTAGAGCCGAGCCAGGCATTAAGAAGTCAGTAGTTAGTTTCAGTCTTGCACGTAGGTATTAAGCTTAATGGCTGATTTCTGTTAGTTGCCGAAATCACATCGGATGGCTAGTTGGTTATACGATTTATTAAAATATTTGCGCATGCGCGCACACACTAAAGAGAGGACAAATAAAGAGAGATATAGATTGACGCTGTGGACGTGAGAGAGAATGAATCAGATATAAATATGACATAATATTTTTTCTTTTCTAATAGGAGTTGATAAATTCGCTTTTTTCTTTTTTTTTTAGTAATAGAGGTTTATTCCTTGTTTTCAGTTTAGAATTGGGTTTCCAGTTCTTTCTAAAATCTGCTTCAACTCTCAACTTCTGATATATCTGGCTGAACTCTGAACTCTGAAAATTTATTCGCTAATTATTTTTCCCTCTCCCAATAGGAGTAGATAGGTTCAACTTTCGTCCGATTCACGCACCTCCCCGTTTTTTTTTATTTTTATTTAAAATATTTTTTTTTTTAACAGGAGTAGAGATTTATCTCTTCTTTCCTGTTTAGGATTGGGTTTCCGGTTCCTTCTAAAATCTACTTCCACACTATATTTCTAACGTCTTCAAGTCTAGAGTTAGAGGCATTATCAATTAATTTGTCACTTGTATTGCTTTTACTCTTTTTAGTAAACATTATGTTTTCTGAATTTCTCAGATGCGTTATTGTCAATTCTTCATTTTTGACTCATATTTCTCTTATTTTTTCTTTTATGCCTTGCAGTAATCGTCTTAATTTTAAATTTCTTAGATGAATCATTGTCAATTATGATTAATTTTTGACAAGTACTTCTATCATCTTATTTTTCTTTGATTTTACGTTTGGCAATAAGTCTTAAACTCTCTGAATATTTACATAAAACCTTGTCATTAAATATTTATTTTTGACGAGTTTTTTTCCTTTTATTTCTTTCGTGTTCGTGTTTACATCTTGTAGATTTCAGCTGGTTGAATTTCTTAGATAAAGCATTGTCAATTATTGCTAATCTTTCACTAGTATTTTTTGCATTTTGTTATATATTTTGCTTTTACACATTGTAATAATAGTCTTGTATTTCATTGAACGCTATACAATCTACTCATAGACGAAGAGAAAACTCGAAGCAGTAGAAATGCAGTTCTACAGAAGGATACTGAAAATTCTATGGACGGATCGCGTAAGCGTCTGAAGGAAAATGGAAACCAAAAGAACAGAAAAAGACTTTCTTGGACGCATAATGAGGAAGGAGGACTTGGAGAACTTGACCCTCACAGGACATATCGAGGGCAAGAGGAATAGAAGGCTGCTGAGCTTGTGTGAATGGATGACGGTACTGGGGACAGAAGGCTTTGTAAATAAACAAATGCTGTTAAGAGCTACAACGGTTGAGGGTGTGCGTGTGGAGAGCCATGACCACCCACGTCTTGACGGGACACAGCACATACAAAAAGTAATATTCTTAAGTTGTCTGAAATTCTTAGAAGAAGCATTATCAAAATTAAAAGCTTGTATAAACAAAAGTTTAAAAACAAGAAGCGTTTGATGGTTTTCGTTTTTTTGAATACAATTATTGTGTGCAGGTCAACTAACACTCTCGCTCAGCAGCTGCAGACAGCTGATATGAAAGTGACTACGAACACCCAAGCCCGCACAACTACAATACGCATGCGTGCAGGCAAAATGCCGCTTAAGCTAACTCACCGCCTCTGAACAGACAAACAATGTTCAATTTGTGTTATTTTAGTTTTTTGCCCTTTATATTAACCCAGATCGGAATATTTTCCCTGAGATATTTTTAACGGTGTAACTTCTTGCAGCTAAGCCTCACTTTAGTCTGGAACAAGGCTACAATAGTGTGGTTCCTTGCAATGACTAAATTACCAGCACTAATGAAACGATCGGTGAGAAGATTTTACTCATCGTTGTCCCAATGTTAAGCACCAAACTACCATTTCCCCGACTCCATATTAATACTGTAGCAGCTGTTGTCCAACCTAAGTAAGATACGCGTCACTTTCCAAATATATTGACTTATATCCACCTGATGTCAGTTGAAAATGACGCTTTCTTTTTGTTTTCCATATATCTAAACTATAAATGTAACCTATACTTTTGGAAAATTAAAATTTCACTGAAGTACGTTGGGAATTTTCCATCTGAATTCATGAAAATACGAACTTTAATAAAACTGAACACAATAAATAAAAAAAAAAAGCCGTCTGGTAATTTTTTTCAGCATATCGTACAGAACACATATGCCATTTTTTGTGGTAAGTGACTTCCTCTTTTGCCATTATATAGCAGCTGCACCAGAATCTGCTAGGTGTTTGAACTGTTATTTTTAGTCCTATTTCTTGGAACACTTAATAGATGATTGACACGGTTTATCAACCTTTTGCGACGAGAAGAGACGAGACGAGACTTCAACAGGACTCCAAACGACTACCTAGAAAATAAATTGACCCCCAGTTCGAGAAAACCAACCGCTTTTATCGACGAAACAATTTTTTCATTGGTCGACCGTTGGAGAGGACAAACAATCATAGCATATCCGAGATGCATTCATGGCAACAGCTGCCACTGACTTATTTTTTATTTTTGTCTTTCGCCATAATATAGCAGCTACGCCAGGCTCTGCTCGATGTTTGAACTGTCCTTTTTTATTTTTAAGTCTATTTTGTGTTCCTATTTTCTTTAAATCTTTCTGGTAAATGACAGATTGCGATCCTGTTATTTCCAATATCCTTTTGTAGAGCAACTTCTCTGTTGGCTCAAGTCTTCTCTTCATCAGTCTAGAAATTGTCCAGCATTCACTACCATATATGAGGATTAATATTATATAGAATTTCAGCACTCGTTTCTTTGTTACGAATGAAATTTCCATCTTAGCATATCTGAGATGTATTTAATGGCGTCGGACGCTACTGATTTGTTTCTATTTTGTCTTCATTTTATCGGCAAGTAATTTCCTCTTTCGCCACACTAATTTCACATTTTAAGTTTTTATTATGAAATTCGGCTATCACTGATCTCATTCCGATATAATATCATAGTTTCTGTCTTGGAAACGTTTATTTTTAGTCCTATTTCTTGGAACATTTAATAGATGATTGACACAGTTTATCAACCTTTTGTGACGAGAAGAGACGAGACAAGACTTCAACAGGACTCCAAACGACTACCTAGAAAATAAATTGACTCCCAGTTCGAGAAAACCAACCGCTTTTATCGACGAAACAATTTTCTCATTGGTCGACCGTTGGAGAGGACAAACAATCTTAGCATATCCGAGATGCATTTATGGCAACAGCTGCCACTGACTTATTTCTATTTTTGTCTTCAGCATATCGTACAGAACACGTTCCCTTTTTGTGGTAAGTGACTTTCTCTAGCTGCACTAGAATCTGCTCGATGTTTGAACTGTCCTTTTTTATTTCTAAGTTTCTTTTCTGTTCCTATTTTCTTTAAAACTTTCTGGTAGATCTTAGGTTCCGATCCTGGTATTTCCAATATCCTTTTGTAGAGCAACTTCTCTGTTGCCTCAAGTCTCCTCTTTATCAGTCTGGAAATTGTCCAGCATTTACTGCCATATAGGAGGATTAATATTATATAAAATTTCAGCACTCGTTTCTTTGTTACGAATGAAATTTCCATCTTCCTTTGTTTAGCTTTTGGAAGACATAGAAACATTATTTGAATTTTGTTAGCCAAACCAATAATTCAAAATAGAAGTTTTCTAAACTGTCTTATCATAATTTATGATGTATATAAAACGGAATAATTAAAATGAATATAATTTGATTTAATTCGGTGAAGTGTCGCAACACACAGTTCAGGGAGTTATGTCCTCGGCAGCAGGGTCGGGAACCGACACTTTGATGCTCGGCAGAACGCACAGCTACTCAGATCCGAGGCAGAAGTCTCGATCTCTATATAAATAATTCTGTCCTTTTATAGTCTAGCTTTTATTAATACACTTATTTGATATTCATTTGTATCCGAATACTGAAACAGAGCACGTTTTTAGTTTGTCATTCCAAACTGGTTATCACCTGATCACATCTAACAGTTCGAATCATTGTTCTGTATCAAATAAAAGAAATGTTGTCGCTTCCTCATTAATTCTGTGTTGACCCTATATAACACTGAAGAATACTGGGACGAAAAGCGTTCCATGTAGAGAGAGGAAATTTGGTCAGTCTTTTGTACGGACACGTGTTCCTGTGATCATACGATTTCACTTTTCAGCTGCATGGACTTCAAGTTAATACCCACGACGTATTTTTGTCCTTGTCTGTAGGAATTTTGTCTTTTTTTTCTGCAATTTTTCTTCAATTTAAATATTTTTTTTATCTACCTTTATATGAGTGTTGATTCTCCTTGTGGAGAAAAGACATAAACGCCAAGACAGTCAGTCAATCATCAAATGGCAAAAAATGGTTTCTGAGTAGAAGGATTCCTTCCGGTTAATTTATCATTTGGATATAAATATTTAACATTTTTCGACCAATAGAACACGTTCCCACCAACAATAAAAAACATACTTCGTGGTTACTTTGAAGAGTATTTAAGTAAATTCTCTAGACGGAAAAGCAGTAAGGAGCAGGAGCGGCAACATACTGCAACAGATTCACGACACCACGGCTTAACAGAGATTCCATTGCTCATTCATCTATCTTCCTCAACGATATACGTGACATTTGCACTCTTCGTCACCAAGCTACGTGACACTTGCACTCTTTCTCACCAAGCTAGGTGACATTTAAACTTTTTCCTATCAAGCTACGTGACACTTATACTTTCCTCCTCATTTTCTCCCTTGCCTCTTTTTTCTCCCACGTACACGCGAAGAAATCACATTTCTTTTAATCTTAACCAACAACTACAAACAAGGAACTTTAACACTCGTATACGCCAAGAAAAATTTAGTGATAAAAACACCTTTTTCTTTGTTGATTCAAATTGATTCAAATCCGTAACAACCTCACACTGGTTAATTAAATTAAAGAAATTATTAAACTGCGAAGTAGGGTTTTTGGCAAAATATTAAAAAAAAAATCAGTTTATTCAAATTTCATCGATTGATTTGCGAAATTGAATGAAGTGTATAATTTGTAAATCTCTACAAAAAATGTTAGCGATGACTTCAATTATAGTAAATACTGTGAGGATTTTAGCAATTCTCGTATTTAAAAAATATATGTGAAAATACAGTAGTAAGGACTTAAAATATGGTGTCGAAAATGACGTGTGGATTTTAATATACTTTTACTTGTATTAATATAAGATTCTACTGGACATAAAGTGCTGGATAAGATTTCAGTTGTTAGTAAGTAAATTGCTCTCTTCTGTACGGTTACTTATTAATATGATACTAAGAAAAATATATTTAAAGACTCACAAGGGAAAATGCTTCTAATAATTGTGAGACCATAACAAAATATGACGCCATTTTTTGGAAGGAAGCTAATATAAGTGTAGGTATGCAGAAGGCGGTTATCTCTCTTTTTACAGGACGAATTTACTTGCGTCTTTAGGGACTCAAAACGTGACGACGGCTTGGGCTGACGATATTTTCTGATTAGATCCTGCGGGAGACAGATTGCCAGCCAGCGGCGGTTAGGGCAACAAGCTGCTCAATCTTCACTTTCCAGCCTTGATTTCAAAAAGCATCTCCGATTCCTTGTTGGAAAAGAATTATTTTCCACCTTCCAACCTCTCTCTCTCTCACACACACAGG
Organism: Acanthosepion pharaonis; assembly: GCA_903632075.3. NCBI lineage: Eukaryota > Metazoa > Mollusca > Cephalopoda > Sepiida > Sepiidae > Acanthosepion > Acanthosepion pharaonis. The sequence goes on from CAHIKZ030000879.1 coordinate 787,844, forward strand.
CGGGATGTGGCGAGTCTCTCACCGCTCTATCGTTATTTCCATGGAAAGTGTTCGGACGAACTACATTCCTTGGTTCCGTCAGGTTTAACCTTCACGGCTAGGACCCGCCATGCAACTTACATAGTAGCACGCCACCCACATTCCCTTCGTATTCTATGAGTGAGAAGTAAGTCCCACTCGAACAGCTTCTTCCCTTGAACGACTGTTCTGTGGAACGGTCTCCAAAGAAGATGTTTCCCCGATCACTACAATCTTAACCTGTTCAATTCGAGAATTAACCGTCATTTTCCTACACTATCCGTATAAACTACCTCTTATCGTAACACTTTACCTCGAGTGGCCCCCGGCCTTGTACAGAGTGAACCTTACTGTAAAAAAAGAGCAGAACCCATGTATTCTAAATAAAGAACGTAACATAATATTATATGTACTAACCGAGTCTCTCTTAGAAACATTACAAGTCAGATCTTTATATTCGTCCTTTCACATATACTGCTTGCTTTTTCCTATATTCGTTTTCATTTTCTCTGTGGGAAACAAAATGTGATAACTGTAGATATATTTGTTTATGACATTATGCGTAACATATTTATATATTCTAGTGTTGTATATAAAATGTTTTCAGCCACAACCCATTTTTGGAATTACTTTCTTTGAGTTATTCGAATCCTTTCAAAATGTCACGGTGGAGTAATGGATAGCGGCTCGGATTGAGGAATCGGAGGGCCGAGTTCGAATTCTAGTCGAATCCATTACACTCACTTACGTGCTTATAACATTGGGTATGAATCCTCTTCTTCTCACCCACACATCTATGGGTAAATAGCGAGACAGACCGGGTTCTGGTCTACCGCAGAAAGAAATGGCAACCTACTGCGGGAAAAAAATCTGCCTCGTCGAAAGATACATGATCGCCTAAGCGTGTATCACGCATGGCACATGACTGACTGACTTATATACAGGGTACGATGGATAAATTGTCGTCTAAATGACACAATAAGTAAAATAACACTGACATCTCATTTTAGCAGATATACAGGGTGCGATGGATAAATTGCAGTCTGAATGACGTAAAAATGAGATCACATTTTAACAGATATATATTACCAAAATTACACAAAAATATCTTGAAATACTAAAAAGTAAATTTATTCAATCAAATCGCCATTAGCTTCAACCACGGTCCCCAGACGACTTTGGAATCTCCTGTAACTCTTCTGGACGGTCTCCTTGCTTAAGTTGTTGAATGCTGCCATAATCCTTGACTTCAGTTCTTCTTTGGCGTTACAAGGAGTTTTGTTCGTCTCTCGCTCATCTGCGTCCCACACATAACAATTGCAGTTTGTGGAGTTAGGTGGTCAGAGGTAAGGGGGTGACCCAGGGCAGCACTACCTCCTCAAAGCACTTGATGCAGGCTTCCGTGTTGAGGTCCTGTGGGAAGATCAATGGAATGCATAACATCGCCATCACTAGTGATCACTCCAAACACCTTTGTAATCACTATTAGACTCATCTAACTCTTTCCAAATTCTCTACACTTTCCTCAGATTGGCACCCAAACACTATTATATGTTCGTATCGGAGCTTCCGTCGCGAATGTCAAGCAGTACAGCATGCCGTTTCTAAATTTCTGGTGTTGTCAATTACGTCATGGCTCTCTTTTACGCACAGATGGTGCCCAACTGACCCTACTATACTGTGCAGCCGAGAAAATCGAAAACAACGCGCATGCGCGAAATTAAAAAAAAAAGAAAAGAAAAGAGTGAATTGACGACAATTTATCCATCGCATTCTGTATTTACCGTAATTCAAAATGTATATAAAAAGGAAGAACTAAAATGATTGAAATTTGGTTTAATTTGGCGACATCTAAAGTCTCGCGAAACACAGTTTGGGAAGTTTTTTTGTTTTTTTTTTCCATTTCCACCAGTTCAGGACTTTACATCTAGAACATTCCATAGAACTTCCACGGAGTCAAAGCACTCTCATTTCCTCGTATTCCCAATGTAAGGAGGAAGTTTATTTCAGACAAATTTTGTTTTTCAAGAACTGCTACTTTGTAGAACAGACTCCCAAGTGCATACTTTTCTGAACACTACAATGTTAACCTCTTCATCTCAAGAGTCAACCGTTATCTATCCTCCTTATCCTCGTAATGTTCAATTTATAACACCTCATGGCTTACGACCATATCACGTTGAAACACCGGTTTTCGTACGATCACCGAAGTGAAGCAACGTCGAGCCCGGTCAGTACTTAGATTGGCGACCGCTTAGGAATACCAGGTGCTGTAAGCTTGGATGTGTGGATGGTGGTAATGGATAACAACTAGGAATTGTTAATCGGGGAGCCGAGTTCCAACTCCTGTCGGGTTTGTTATATTCACTTCCCCCGCAAATACCCCTGGTGAATATACGACTCCACCTCTTCCCTCCCACCTGTGGGTTAATTAGCATAACTTGTATAAGTAAAAAATCATTATTATTTCTAAAAGTATTCTTACAAACTAAATATATTTCCTTGCTTTGGGCACCTCGACGTGGTGTAATGGTTAGAAAGATTTACTTTCTAGATCAGATACGATTGAGTAGTGAGTTCTATCCTCACTGGGTACCCCATACTTTCGGCCTTGTGCCACATCTAAGCTGCGCTTAGAAAATCACTATATTTCCTTGCTTTAAATAACCTGCAAATGGTTGATAAGCCGTAAAAAAACATTCATATCACACCTTATTCAGCATCACACTTTTAGCAATAACCTTAACCCTTGAGTGACTCATGTCGTATTTTCAGTAATAGTTCCAGGACTGAATACGTAACAGTTTTCGAATAGCCCACAGTGCCAATAAAAATCAACATCGCTAACGAACACTTGCCATTAAGGTGATTAAAGAAAGAACACATATCTCTATTTACAAGTATGAGACCTTCGTCAAAATCGGGAGCGAATTCTTTGCTTGTACGAGAAAGTTACATGCGAAATCCGATAGCAAAAATATGATACTTGATAGTCGGATGTATGTGCATCGACGCACTCAAAAAGGAAGGAAGAAGAGAGAGAGAGAGCGGTTATGTCGACATATTTATTTGGGTTTCATCTGATCTGAAGGAAGGAAGTCTGTGAATAGCGTGCTTGAAAACTGCAATGCTATCTTTAAGGAACTGTACATAGATCTATCTATCTATCTATCTATCTATCTATCTATCTATCTATCTATCATAATCTTTCATTCGCTGTCAGACATCTCACAGATCAGGTAACCAAGTAAATATAACTGCTCTTCATCTATCTATCTATCTATCTATCTATCTATCTATCTATCTATCTATCTATCTATCTATCTATCAGTAACCCGTTGCATCTTAGTGGCTTTATTACCTTGCTTGGAGTGAAATAATTAAAAAAACAAAAACAAAAATACTTAAAAAATTTAGATGCAATGTTAATTGTTAACTTCTGTCTTCTTAATTCTTTTACTATTCTCTCTTCTTAGTGTTTTCTTTTTCACTTATTCTATTACACTCAGTAACCCCCTTGCGTCTTAGTTGCTTTTTATTGCCTTGCTTGCAGGTTGTAATCTTATATATATATATATATATATATATATATATATATAAATATAAAGTGAGCATAAAGTCAACACTTAGATGCAATCGTCTATTTCATGACGATTGCAATCGTCAGGAAACGATTGTCGTATCTAAGTGTTGACTTCAAATGTTCACTTTTATATTTACACACGCCTCTATCTCTGATATTGAGCACTTTATCCCATAAATATAGCACACCTTAAGACTATATTTCTTCATAGATAGATAGATTAATACAAGTAAAAGGTTTGTCACTTAGCTGATTGATTCTACCTTCAGCATCCCGGTTCGTAGACGGATCCTCCGGGAATTACTCCGTCCATTTGTCAGGGGATATCAGCAATTGACTATATATATTAAAGATATTACTGGACATAAAGTGGCTGATCGATTTTCAGTTGATATTAAGTTATAAACTGTTGTTTTAAATAAGACGTCATTTTTTATAGCATGGGTAAACTTGGAAGAAAATGAAGAAAAAAAAATTAAAGGGAAGAGAATTAACGCTGAACACGAAGAAAGATTAATGCTCTAAAACAATAAAAATGAAACCGTTGGCGGGAAAATAGAGGACAAAAAAGAAAGTAAAATAAATAGAGAGAAATCTACAAAGAGAAAGATAAAGGTTATCAATAAAAGAGAAAGAAGAAAAGTTACAATGAAAAGACAGAAATTGATACCACAACAATCTGGGCCAATCATTTGGTGACTGGCCAAATGAAATAACTGGTTTTCAATGCGTAACAGGTGTACAGCCAAATAAAAAATGGCGGACAAGGCGTTAAAAAGATAAGATAAAAATGGCTTATCATTTGTTACATCACTTTCTAAATTTGTACATAAATTCTTATATGTTTTTATCTATCTATCATATTTGATGGCATATGAGACGCGCCCCAGTTTCAGCAGGGCAGATCAATAAAAAGTTAGTTATTAGTAAAATTATTAGTAAATGGTACAGCCTAGGCTCTATTTATGAGGTATTATTTTGGTTAAACATGCCATGATTACAATTAAACGAAAAATAATAGGAAAAAAGATAACGAGCCTATAAAAACTTTATTGTATCCAAAGATAAGAAAACAAAATAAAAATCAATTATTACAATTGAGCAAAACAGTACAGTTATCATTAAAATTTTATTCATCTTCAAATCCATGAAATTCGTCTTCATTATCAAAACTCTGATACTCATTTTCAGTACTACTATCATGGAATAATTAGGATATAAAATTCTGGTTTTATTTATACCAATATAACAGGAAGTTATCGCAAGAAAAATATTAATGAAACAAATATATTTTACAAATATGTAATTTGAATTTATTGCATATAATTTTAGCGAAACAAAGTACTAATATTAAACGTGATGAAATTAATATAATGAATATTATCAATGATAACACTTTTAATCTGCATAATAGCCTTTTAAATAATGACAATAAGTATATGAAAGTTACTCTAAAGTCTAAGCTAATAGGAGTTGCCAGGTAGCTAATTTCGGCCGACTATCGCGAATTTTAAACCTACATGTGGCCTATAAGATGCAAGGTAATTTTATTACATTTATTATATATAGTTTATTATTTTTATTATATATATTTATTTTATTTACAAAGGTTAACCGAATATAAGCATAATGTGCCTTTTCATTTCGTGTGTCAGACCGGAAGCACCCATGTTAACATGTCTGCTCTGAACACGTCTGATAGAGAAATAGTACCAAGTGAAGAATATTTTGTTACAATAATCTTCTAAATTGACAGGGCGTGTCCTCGTAGGAAAAAATAGCATTCAACATTTTTTTTGCCTGGGTCAGACAACTGGTTTTCTGTCTGTAAAGCAGAGGTAGTCTACCTTTCATATTCCTTGCTTCGGTTTTTCTACACAAGTTCAGATACAACATACATATCTTGTACTTCTATTGATTCTTGTAAAAACATTTTATATTTATATTCTGAAGCCCTCTTCCCTGGTAATCAGGTTGTAACAAGAGAGCTAGGAAAGAAAGATTTATTCTCTCATTTACGATTTTCCTGTTACGGGCATTATTATATCCACGATGTAATACCACCGTAGTTCGCCGACAGGACGGAACGGAATGACTGAAAGGGAAAAAAAAAGAATGATAAACGTTCTTTGCTCTCGAAGAGACTTTTATAATACTAAGACATACACAAAACTATATATATATATATATATATATATATATATATATATATATATATCATTTTCATGTTTCTCTCTCTCTCTTTCTCTCTCTCTCTCTATATATATATATATATATAATCTCTCTCGCTGTTTTTGTGTTCTCTCTCTCTCTCTCTCTCTCTCTCTCTCTCTCTCTATATATATATATATATATATATATATATATATATATTTGCCACATGGAGAACTATATACCACATATATCTACACAGCAAAGCAAAGTATTAGGAGGAACAAAAAGGAAAGGTCTTACTCCTGACCTGGAGACGCTATTTTTAGGACTCCAGATTTAAACGGCCGGATTTATCTATGTCCCAAAGAGAAACGGCACCATGTACATGTAAGCTGTTGGAGTAGGCAGATTTAACCGCAGCCTGGGCCAAAGGACCCAAGCTAGAAGTAAACAACCTCCCTGATTGGTTGCTCTTCACGAACTGAAAAATGGCTACCGTTTTGGTCACTGTATAGAGTAACGTCACGAAGCGGCCGTGATGTGACTTATCTACACCAAAGGGAGATAATTAGATTCTTTATCCCGACAAGGCACAGATATTTGATTTGTCTAACTACTTTTAATTTCCTGACCATTGACTTTTATCTTGATTGAAAACCCTTTCTCATTGTTCATCATGAAAAACTTGTTGCATAATGTATTTTTGTATTTGTTTTCTCTGTTCTTTAAAATACTTTGTTATTGTTTTTTGAAGTGATATTTATTGCGTGTTTTATTCATAATTACATTTGTCTTATTCTTGCAGGTCGAAAAAAAGCATCAGCAATAAATAAGAAGCAAAGTAAAGAAAGAAACATTGAACATTACATGATGGACAGTGAGAACATCTCCATGGCTTACAAAGAAATGTGACTGACTTCTAACGTTTAAAAAATATATATATGTTATATTAAAATCTCCTTCTAAGAGATTTAGCATAACAATTATTTATTTTGTATTATAGTTTAATCAAACAAACGCTGTTATTATTGGTTGAATAAAAAAGTGAACATTAATTGTAACAATGGCAGAGAAAATAAAACTCAGTTTAATACTCCTTATTCTAATATAAGAACAATCTAGTTCAGTATGGTCTGATTTGATTGGCTAAATCTTTTCATCCAATCATTTTAGAGCAAGTTCCTGTCTTGCTTTTTCTACCTGAAGTTGCTTTAAGATATTTGTAAATAAACATTGATTTATTTTACTATATTGTCTGTTATTGTTTTTTTTTCTATTTGAATGACTGAAAATGAGAAAGGGTGAATCTCTTTGAATAATGAATTCCATTTCATATATGATATCTTCCCTGTACCATATCCCTTCAGGGCATAGGCAATCATAACACTCCATAATTTCCTATTCTTTGCAGCTTTTAATAATTTTATATCCCCTAAACCTTGCTCCGTCATTCGTTTACTCTGTTAGGTTATGCATCGTTTTCTTCTGTGAATATTAGATTTTCCATGTCCTCTTTCCTCATATTCTCAAGAAATTTCAACGGATTCTTCCTGATGTTCTTCCTGTTTTCTTTTTTGAAACTTGGGTATTTTTATGTTACCTTAGTTTATTCATATACGAAGTTGAATCAATAAGTCCATGACGACATTTATTTTAACTTGAAATTTTCACTACTTCTTGTTCGATCGATTTTATTAATTTTCACCACTGAATTAAGAGATTTGAATTGTTTTTACTGGCAGCTAGTGAGTGTCAAAATCAATACGTATTAGTAATACTTAACCAGACTAGCCTCACTAATCGTTACACCACACTGAGGTACCTGGAAATTATTTAATTATAAAATATATTGTAAGTTATTTTATTATAAAATGCATTAGAAGTTTTTTTTAATCATTTCACTGCAAGCAAAGCGACTAAGACGCAGAATGTTACTGAGGATGAAAATACGTTAGAAAAGGATTTTACTATGAGAATGCATTGGAAATGATTTTATTATAAAAATGCATTGGAAATAATTTTATTATAAAAATGCATTGGAAATGATTTTACTATGAAAATGCAGTGGAAATAATTTTACTATGAAAATGCATTGGAAAGGGATTTTAGTATGAAAATGCATTAGAAAGGGATTTTACTATGAAAATGCATTAGAAAGGGATTTTACTATGAAAATGCATTAGAAAGGGATTTTACTATGAAAAAATATAGCACTGGAAAGTGATTTTTGTTGGGTTTGTTAATTTTGTGAAATGTCAGCCCTTTATGGGTTATTTAATGGTAACTCTTGTATCCAGTGAGGATCAAAGTTTCGAATCACTCGTAATAGTCAACCAAACTACTTTCACTTAACTCTACTTCTATAAAAGTAGAAATTCAGCGGCGGACGTTTCCAGTTACAAGTCAGCTGTTACAATTGACCCAAAAGAAACAAGCGATGACTGTGATAGCGCAGCAACATCCATAACTTCCTTTTCTTGCAAACATTTTACTTTTGATCGTTCGGTTTGCTCTATTTTCTTTCTCTTTTTAATTAAATGTAAGTTACGAAACTTTGTACAAGTTAAAACTTCTTACATTCAATTTAGCTCCACTTAGGAATCCTCAGTTCGTATCAGAAGTTTTGTAACCGATTCTTAGGTTTCAATTTCAATTTAGCCTTTTTGCACTCTCAATGTGTTCCTAACCTTTTAAATTACTACGCTACTTAGCTTTAAGTCGTAAAACGTCAATTATTATAAAATGAAATAAAACAATTATATAAAAGGGTAGTAAATGCTCATCCCTGAGCATCTCTTGTAAACATCCGTTCTCCCGAAGGGTCCCTTAATCCTCACCGTTGAGCGAGATTATCTGGGTGCCTGGGCTCCCTGCCTTGATTACTGGGTATACAACATGTGTTCACTGGAAGAAGTATATTTGGATTTTCTTTCCTGGATTGTTTTTCCATTAAGGGTGCTAGAAATAAACGTTTTCTGGGCTGGCTTTATCCGCTTGATAGTTAGGAATCCGAAACTTCTAAAGAGGCTATCATATAAACAAGTGTAAAATATCGGGGTCTGCTATATTGCCATTTTGGAACAGGATCCGGACCGTGTATAGCTTATGGTCACATTACGTTAAAACACCTTTTCACGTACGATCACCGAAGTTTAGCAACGTCGAGCCTGATCAGTACCTTGATGGGTGACCGTTTGGGAATACCAGATGCCTTAAGCTTGGATGTGCTTATGGTGTAATGGATAATGGCTCGGAATTGTTAATCGGAGAGCTGAGTTTCAATTCCCATTGAGTTTGTTATACTCACTTACGCGCAAATACCACTGGAAAAGGCATGAATCCACCACTTCTATGTTAATTAGTAAGACTTGTATCACTAAAGGATTGTTATCTAAAAAAAAAATGTTACAACCTAAAAATGTTTTCTGGCTTTAAATAACCTGCAAATGGTTGATAAGCCGTAGAAAATGAACTAATCAATCAATGTGAACCGTGTAGTAGTTTTCGGTGTTGCTTCTCGATGCCATGATGAAGTATACCATTTCGACTGTATTTTTTGAAATCCATATTACATGTTCTTACATATACTACTGGGGGTGGAAGTTGCTGATGTCTACCTCGATTCTTCACCTTTTAACATACGAAACCATGTCCGCAGCTAAATCAAACATTAAAAAGAAACCCAGTTCTGCAAAACAAACGAGGTTCTGACACTCCCACCCCCTCGCAAAAAAAAAAAAAAAAAAAAAAACTTGCGTAGAGCTTTTCTTCAGTTTCCGAGCGACCTGAGGGAGCCAAGGCCATTGTCAAGATGTAATTTTTTTTCAGTGTAACTTACTCTTAGCTGAACTGTATTTCAGGGATGAAAAATTCCGACTGCCCTGTTGTTGGTCCCCAGTTGGGTCCAGCGGGAAGGAGTAATTTCTGATCTTACTTATAGGAAAAGATGGATTCATGCCTTTCCTAAAGGATATAAGAGTACAAACTGACCCAGCCGGAAACTGAAACCAATTCGTTGCTCTTCCCTTTTCAGAACTGATAGCCGTTACGCCACTCACCAGTGATTAAAATAATAATTAATTATCCTTATTATATATTTTGTTATTCGTACCACCGTGGGTTGAATAAGAGTGTATCTGTGCGAAAGGGAACGCTACGACTTCCACTTGAATTTAAACTCGGGACGTCAATCCTATTTTTCGTGCAGATAACCGTAACACCACCAGACAAATAGAGCCTACGTAAAGTTCAATAATATACGCTTCGAGCGAATAAGGCCTGTAGATCTTTGCCAAGACCAATCTTTTTCGAAAGAAAGAGGCTAATAAAATTTTACAAGTTGAAGTAGATATTTTTTTTTCTTGTCATATTTAATTTTTGAACTTTATATATATATATATATATATATATATATATATATATATATATATACTAGTTTAAAAGATGCCTTACCGGAGTGCTCTTGATTGGGCCTTCGGTTCAACAATGACACTTCATGCATTGAGTACATATTAAATTTTATTAAACTTGAGCAATATTTTTCAAACAATTAACAGATTTTATAAAATATAAATATATTTTATTTTAATATTTTATTAAAAATATAAAATATATAGATTTATTTTTTAAACGTTGATATACTTTGTCTGGAACTTGTGAAACTACATGATAAACAATATTTTTGGTTTTCCCATTCGGGGTCAGTACAAATATCTTGTTTACATTCTCAACTCTTGAACAACCAACATAGAGCTGGCCATGAGAAAAACAGGGTTTTATCAGATGAAGTTCAGTTCTTTCAATGATTGTCCTTGGGACTTATTGTTATGGGACCTTACCCATAATAACATAATGGACTATTCCATACGTAATAAATACTGCGCCTCAAGAGGAAGCGAGAGTTCCGTCTGAAGTCGGGCGACCGGCTGACCGGCTGATCAGTTGAACTCTCTGCTTTCGGGCGGGGAGGAACCCGAACGAGGCTACGTCGAAGGGTGGAGTCTATTTCGGGGAGGTAAACCGACCCTGAACCCGTTTATACGGGTTCAAAGGGCATATTTTTGGCAGATCCCACGGGCTCGGAGATCCCACGTTAAACCGGCCTTGTGGGTGGGGGGGTGACTAAATACCGTTCCGTCTGAAGTCTGGAGTTTAGTCTGAAGTCTGGAGTGAAGTCCGTCAGGAGTCAGTCGAGTCAGAGGCAGTCCGAAACAGAGTCGTGTTCAGACAATTACTACTAAACCTGATTGTTCGTACTAACACTTTTCTATCTCTCTCTTTATATTCCTGTTTGTAATATATCTGTATTATTCCATATCCGTCTTCGAGTTCCTCTTTATTGGTTCTACCTTGGACTATCACCGTGTTACAGGAACCGGACCATAACACTTATTGATTGACATTGCATAGCTAACTCTCACTGGAAACTGAAGTCTTTTGAACTCAAAAGGAAGATCTGCAGCCATTAAGAAGATTCTTGGAATCAAATCTCTTTCCTGGGCCAGTAAGGATCTCTGCTTCCAAGAGATGAGCATCTTTTTGACAATTAACCTTGTTCAATTTACAAAGCTAGGATCCAGATTTCTCAATAGCATAACTGGCACATTTTCTTTTAGTTCCAACTTGTATGATGAAATTCCAGGAGGATTCAATGAGTTCAGGAACTCTGTTGGATAATTCACTGCTTGCTCTTGTTCAACTACAGTGTCAATGGAAAAGTACTTCATGCTTTCTCTTGGAATTCCTTGGAGAAGTTTCCAGTTGATGTTATCCACAGTTTGATATATGACCCTCTCACAAAGCCAGTTTGAATCCATGAAATGGTGTTTAATGTTTGTAAGAACATGGTTAATCAAGTCTTGGATACTTGAGACTGAAACTCCATAACCATTTGGTGCACTACGGGCCATAAGGTCCCCAAACAACCCCCCCGCAGGTTTAAAATTCAAAGATGTCTTTCTCCTAGACCAGTTGCCATCCAAAGCTATAGAACCCCATCTGTCCTAAAATTTACCCATAGCTGGAGAGAGAAGATGATTTCCCAAGGGTATTAGCACGTAAGTGAATGCAATTGATTCAACTGGAATTCGAACTCTGCTCTCCGATTCCTCAATCCGAGCCGCTATCCACTACTCCATCGTGCCTGTATTTGAAGAAATTTGACAAATGGAAAACTGTTTCGTTGAAACTAGATTTCATTTCGCCTTACTAAGCTTCATCAGAACCAAAAACGAAAGAAAGAAAGAAGTGTGTGTGTGTGTGTATGTGCGTGTGCGTGCGTGCGTGTGTGTGTGTGTGTTTAATTAGTAAATTATTAGTAGCTGGTGTTTCTCGTGATGAAAGAAAAGAATGTAAATGAGTGACTTTTAAAAAAGCTGTTATTATTTATTTCATTTTTTCTTCATAGTTCTTAGTTCATGTCGAAAGTTATTAATATATTCTCTCAGCTTTTCTGTATTGAATTTCAGGTAAATCCTCATCTTATTTTCAGAAAGGCCCGAAAGCAAAAGATTCATTTTCAGAATGTGTTGAAAGTAAAAAAAAATCTATATATTTTTAAGTCTGTTCATGTGTTTTCTGTGTCAAAACTTCGTCTGAATTCTATGTCATATTTTAATCACACACACACATATTCTGTTTATACGTTATTTTTATAGATATAACTTATTTAAGTAAATGCTCTGTTTTTTTTTTAATTAAATGGTATTAATTACATTTACCGGTCTGAATGTTCGAGAAATTTCATAGAAAATATGCGCTCTCCGACAGGAATCGAACCTGTATGCCACATGGGAACCGTTATTTGATCTGGCGTTCTGTTAACCATTCAGCCACAGAGAAGCATCTGGTTAACAAAGTCCGAATTACTGTTTATAAACACACATCTTCGATCGATCATATCTGCTCACCAAACGTATCTTAACGTAAACAATGACAACATATGAAGTGGATTAAGTCTAACAATTATTTAATATATTTTTTCTGTTATTTTTATAGATACAATTTATTTAAGTAAATGCTCTGTTTTTTTAACATGAAAATCTGTCGAAAAAATCGCACAGATACAGGTTCAAAGCCCAAAGAAAAAACCCCGACACGAGTAAACAACTAACTAAAAAGAGCTCAATACATCCGTAGAGCAGACCTAGTCAAACCGAGTGAGCCAGACAAACCTACCCAGGTTTCACCTAAGCGGATCGTCAGGGAAAGCTGGCTAAAGAGTCAAAAGAGAAACGGCATATTTATAGGCGACAATCAAAGCTATACCACATGACCAAAGAAAAAAAAAGAATAGAAAAACAAGACAAGAAAAGAAAAAAAAAGAAAAAAACAACACAACACCGGGGTGGGGGTAGGATTTATTCAAACGACTAAAAGGGGAGGGGATATTTTAAGAAAACACGGACAATAAAGGTGGAATAACAATACAATCAGGGGAGATTGGACCTAGTTCAATAACCAAGATTTTCGTATGATTATAATATATTTTTTTTAAATATATCCTGAGTAGCTCCTATACACACTTTAGGGTTTATATCTTCCATATCCTTATAAATTTTCGCCTGGTAAACCACGCATTCCTGTTGATATTTTGCCTGTAGGGGGCAGATATTTTTGTTCCTAAAATTTCAAATAGAAGGACTACTGCGTGGATTATCCCTAGTTTTTTTCTTATTAAATCCACTAATCAAGCTCTTTTTAGTTAGTTGTTTACTCGTGCCGGGTTTTTTTTCTTTGGGCTTTGAACCTGTATCTGTGCGATTATTTCGACAGACTTTCATGTTCCTGGCTCTTTCTTTTTTAAAAACCTTTTTTTCCGTCGAGATTGATTTGATTATTGACAAATCAAAAATTCGAAGGTTTTTCGAGACGAGTACAGTTACCTATATTTATAAAGCTCTAGGTTACTCTACCGAGCACTGTTTTAAATCAACTAATATGGAACGTGTAGACATAGGATATTCACTCAGGAACATACCTATATCTGACCGTCATTCGTAAGAATTGTTTGCTAAGAAAAAATAGAAAAGTTTATCGTAAATATGAGGTGGAGAGCGTACTTTTGCCTAAACAATAACCTAAATAGCAACAAAACCAACGAAAGCTATGGATTTAAAACTAATGCCCCCCACCCCCGCATGTTAAGGAACTTGATAAATTCGAATCGGAACTAATCGGCCTAATCAAAAAATTAAAATATAGGAAGATAAGAAATAATAACTTACAGCAGCAAATCACTAAAAATATAAAAGAGATAAAGGAAAATAAAAACATCTACGTAAAAGCCGATAAATCTAGATTTCTGTATAAAATGAACCCCAATAAATACAAAAAAATGCTGGATAAAGAAGTAATAGAACCTTATAAAAAAGCCCCAGATGACATAGAGACTAAAATTAATAAAGAGGCTAGCATCTTAGCTAATAAATTTGAGTTAGGTAATCGGGTTGAGAAAATGAACTTGAAGACTTGCTTTATCACTGTAAAGGTTCATAAAAGTAATTTCCTTAATAACCCTGAATATAGACTTATAAAAGCTACCAAAACAGAATTAGGTAAGATAAGTAAGGTAATTTTACAGGATATATGCAAATCCCTAAGGACTTTCCTTAACATAAATCAATGGCAGTCGACTAATGATTTTTATTAGGTGGTTTGAAAATTATAACAAAAATGGGAGCTGTTCATTCATTAAGTACGACATTAAGGAATATTACCCGTCAATCTCAGAGAAAACACTTAATGAAGCCCTCCGTTTAGCTAAAGAATATATCCAAAATTCGGACGATAAAATAGACCTGATTAGACATTGCCGAAAAACACTACTATTCCATAATGATGTAATATGGATAAAAAAAGACGGCGTTAACAGTTTTGACAACCCCATGGGAGCATATGATGGAGCAGAGGTGTGCGAGTTAGTAGGGTGTCTGCTGCTCTATAGGTTTGACGACCATATAGATTTTAACAACCATGGGTTATACCGCGACGACGGATTAATTATATTGGATAAGAGTAACCCCCCAAAATGTGACACTATCCGAAAAAAAACTACACTGGTTCTTGAGAAAATTCGGATTCAATCTTGAAATTGAAACCAATCTGAAAATTACCAATTATTTACATATCACTTTAAACTTACAAAATGGTACTATATCCCCGTATAAAAAAGAGAACCAGGACCCCCAATATTTAAATGTAAAATCCAATCACCATATATATATATATATATATATATATATATATATATATATATATATATATATATATATATATATATAAGTAAATAATGCAACCACTGAATCTGAGGATGTCCATCTATTAGTGTGGCTAGTTAATCCCCATTGCAGACGCTTGCTCAGACACATTTGTATTTGTTCGGCCCCCACAGAGACTACCTGTGTTTTATTCGGCAACTATGCTGAGCAGACCTTAGTTACAGTTTCTGGGAGAGAGCCCATTATCTAGTGTGATTCGCAGTCTGAACAAGGCCAGCAGGCTCAAGCCCTCGGACACGATGACTTGTAACTTCGTGCTAGCACAACCATCGATAGCCCCCAAGAGTTCCGTCTACTCAAATTGGGCAAACACAAATGTGCCTGACCGAACGTCTGCAATAGGGATTGGCTAGCCGCCCTAATAGACGGGTATCCTCGAATACGAGTGACCAGCTATTGTGTGTGTGTATATATATATATATATATATATATATATATATATATATATATATACACAGACTTAGTTTTATGGATGTGAGTTTGTGACCCTAGGTTTCACGTTTTTGCGATCATCAAACTCAGTGTTTGTCCGAGGATCGCAAAAGCGTGAAACATCCATACAACTAAGTGCTAGCTCTCTATCATTGATATTAAGCGCTTTTCAATAACGACTGCACATATATATATAATATATAAATAATATATATAAAATCCCCCACACACACACACACACACACACGCACACACACACACACACACACACACATATATATATATATATATATATATATATATATATATATATATATATATATATATATATATATATATATATACACATAAGCAGTATAAACATATCTCATGCTTATTTCCAACTAAGCGACACCGGATAAAGCGAATTTTTCCGATTTTTCACATCAGCGTCGACATTTTATCGGCGGCTCGAACACACACACACATAAATGAAGATGTGTCAATAAATTGTCGGAATTGTTGTGTCTATGAAGAATAAAATGCATTGGAGCTGAAAACTTGCTTTATCCAACGGTGTCATTATGTTCCTTGAATGTGTAAATTCCTCGGAAATAATGGTGAGGCATCAATTTTGGGAGCGTCCATTGCATGTTGTTCTTCGGGCATTCATACATTTTTCTGCATTAAAATAACGAAAAATGTATCAAGGGAAGTCACTCGTACTTGTTAAACAAAAGAAAAGAAATTGATGCAAGGGAAATAACTCTTTGTACTTTTTCAATAAATGATATATAAGGTGCAATGGATAAATTGTCGTCTAAATTACGTAAAAATGAAAATAACACTGACATCTCATTTTAAGAAATATATTTACCAAAATTACACAAAAATATCTTGAAATACTAAAAAGTAAATTTATTCGATAAAATCGCCATTGGCTTCAACCAGATTCTCCAAACGATTTCGGAATCTCCTGCAACTCTTCTGAGTGGTCTCCTTGTTTAAGTTGGTGAATGTTGCCATAATCCTTGCCTTCAGTTTATCTTTGGTGATAAAAGGAGCTCTCAACTGCGCCCCACACATAATAATCAAGAAGGCTGCAGTCTGATGAGTTAGGTGGTCAGATGTAAGGGGTGACGTGGTCACAGAAATTGTCTGAATGCCATGACTGTGTTCTCCTGCCTGTGTGGCATAATGCAGTGTCCTGTTGCCATACATAAGGTCTCCCAGCAGCCATCCTCTTGACCCGGGACAGTATTATCTCCTCAAGGCGCTTGATGTAGACCTCTGTGTTGAGTCTGAGGCCCTGTGAGAAAATGAAGAGGCATAATTTCGCCATCAGTAGTGATCAGTCACTATGGCGTTAACTGGATACATCATCCAAATCTTTCCGAATCTTCTGCACTGTCCTCATATTGACATCCAAACACTGAGAAATGTTCGTGTTGGAAATTCCGGCGCGAATGCCAAGCAATACAGGAGAGAATTGCGTCATGGTGCTTTTTTTCTAACAGATGGTGCCCAACTGACCTTACTATACTGTGCAGTCGACAAAATCAAAAACAAATATCGCGCATGCGCGAAATTAAAAATATAAATATAATTATGACGACATTTTCCCATCGCGCCCTGTACATCTTAATATAGTGACTCTTCTTCTCAGTATGTACTCTTAATTCACTCTATACTTCTAACGTCATCGGCTACACTCAAATTCTTTTTTTTTCAATAGACATGTTCTATCGCCCGGTTCACACACCTTCGCCATCTTTTGAACATGTGCAAATGTCAATCGCTTTATAATTGACTTTCTGGCTCTTTCTCCGAAAGTCTTCTCATTTTATTTACACCCCAGTACCCTCTTGCAACTTAGTGGCTTTATCGCCTTACTTGGGATGAAATGATTAAAAAAATAAGTAGCGAAGTAATCGTTCTAAGTAATGCGGTTAATCGAAATAAGTGCTGCATAATTTGCTGCGATCCCCAAAATACCAAACAAGCGGGATTTATCTTAATCAGTTGAATTTCTAGTTTTCTGTCTTTTTTTCCCGATGACTCAGCACGCGAGTGACCAGACAACGTGAGACACACACCTTCAACAGGTTTTTCCATTTGTTGTTTATATTCGAACGCGGGGGGATGGAGCAAGTATCTACCACAATATAGGCATATATGCAATGTGAAGATCTAGGATTTAATGTATTTGTTAGTTGATTGTATCAGACCTTGCCAGTTCGATTATTAGATATTAATCTTGGCATTTGTTAACTTTCACGCAAATATGTCTACTTTAAATTTTATGCAATAATGTTAATTAACATTGGATCCTGAGTCAAAAGGATGACGTAGCACAAGAAAAAGCAAAGAGGAAATCATTTCTACCATAGAAAACCAAATACAAACCTGAAGAAGGCAAGTGTACACGGTCGAAACCAGCACCCGAGAGTAACCTTTTTACCATAATTCCCAAAACAACTTTAAACACGCCGAAAAATATTTAAACAGTCATGAAATCAAAATATTTTTTCTTTCTCTCATTTTTTGAAAACTCTACAATTTATAAACAGTATACAAACGCTTTCTTAGATAAACGCATTTTTTTTTACAGTGGAATTCACTCAGAACAAGGCCTGGGAGCCACTCGAGTTACAGAGTAAGTGTCAAAGTTTAGGCTGATATGTAGGGAAGGTGACAGTTAACTCTAGATTTGAACAGGTTAAGATTGTAGCGATCGGGAAAACAACCTCTTGGGATTCTGTTTTTAAAGAAAGTCTGCACTCTCAAGGTTCTCCTTGTTTTGAGCGGGTATTGGGACTCCACACCCCAAGGGAAACATATATACGATGGAAAAGAAGCCGGAAAAATGGTCCGGCCCTTATACTGCTCCAGAAAGTAGAGGCCGAGGGTTACAGATTAAGATACGCAGTTTATACGGATACGTTGGGAAGATAAGGGTTAACCCTAGACTTGAACAGGTTAAGAATGTAGTGATCGGAGAAGCATCCTCTTGAGAGTTGGCTCCATAGAGCAGTGGTCCGCGGGAAGAAGTTGCTCGAGTGGAACTTACTTCTCACCGAAGGAATACGGAGGGAATGATGGTGCTTCACTACTATGGAAGTGGCATGACGAGTCTTAGCCGTGAAGGTTAGGACTGGTGGAACTAAGGAGTATAGTTCTCTATGAAAATAGCGACAGCAACATCTCATCTGTGAGAAAGGAGTTGTAGGGTGGAAAATAATTCATCACCCACAAGGACGCGGTGATACGTTTGGACTCTACCGAGAGTGGATAGTGAAGACTGGGCAACAATACTCAATTTCGGCGAACTGGAGACATGAATCCTGAAACACTAACCCTAAATTCACTCAAGATGGACTGGACACAAAATTCATACGAAATTTCAATAGCTAAGTGAATTTAAATTCCTTCCTTTTATTTCCTTATCTTTTAAAGATGTGTGAGAAATGATATTGTTACAACCGTTTATGCAGTTATGTTGTGAAGATAACGGTTAATCATAGATTTGAATAAGTTAGGTTTATAATGATCTGAAAATCAACCTCTTTGGAAACAGTCTTACAAAACATAGGTTGGTTGGAGGAAGCTTCTCGAGTGGAACTTGCATCTCACCAATAGAATACAAAGGGAATTAGGGTGGTTGACTACAATGGGCGTGGCATGGCGGGTTTAAGCCGTGATGGTTAGACCTAGTGCAACTATGGAATATAGATCGTCTGATCACTTTCCGTTGAAATAGCAACAGAGCAGCGAGAGGCTTGCGACATTTCGCCTGTGAGGAAAGGGGTTGTACAGTGGAAAATAATTTGTGACCCACAAGGACGCGGAGACGCTTTGGGACTATCGAGATTGGAAAGTGAAAACTGGGCAAGAATACTCCATTTTCGACTTGATTTGGCTCTCGTAAACGTAGAAGATAGAAAAAAGGTACTAAATAGAACAGGGAAATTTTTCTAGTATTTCTAGCCATAATCATCACCCATTTTATATCCAGCAGTACTAGTTTAACTATGCCGTAAAAAAATTTGTAAACTCCTTACGATAATCAGTGTGAGTTTTTAAATATATTTTCCAGTTATATCTTTATCTCTGTGGCCCTCTATCTCGAGTGGCTCCCGGGCCTTGCCTCACTGTAAAAAAAAGAAGCTAGATGGTTACAGAATACGAGGCACAATACGAGGCATATGTGGGGAATATAACGTTTAAGCCTAAATTTGAACAGGTTAAGATTCTATTGATCGGGGAAGCATTCTCTTGGGAGTCGATTCCAGAAAGCATCGGTTCGTGTGAAGAAGCTGCTCGAGTGGAACTTACATCTCACCAATGGAATACAAAGTGATTTAGGGTAGTTCGCTACATTGTACGTAGCATGGTGGGTCTTAGACATGAGGGTTAGAACTGGTGGAACTAAGGAATATAGCTCGTCTGAGCACTTTCCATGGAATTAGCGATCGAGCAGTGAGAGGCTTGCGACGTTTCGTTTGTGAGAAAGGGGTTGTAGGATGGAAAGTAATTTGTCACCTATGTGGACATGGAAACGCTTTGGGACTTTGTCGAAACTCGAAAGTAAGGACTAGACAGATCCTGTTCAAATATAATAGCAATACTCCATTTTCGGTCTGGTCTTGCTCTTGTAAAAAGTAGAAAATAACACGAGGAATCAGGTACTTACTGGAGCGGTAAAGGGAACTAAGCTTTTTTTCCCGCATCTAACTCAAAAAGTTTTCGAGCGAATGAAACATGTAGAGCTTAGCCTGAACCATCCTTCTGCCAACGTTGTGGATTGGCGCTACAGAATCATAAACAAAAACAATTACCAAATAACAGAAATAACATCACTTGAGGATTTTCAACAACAGAAACCACTAAAATGGATAGCACACGTAACTCAAATAGAAAACAGTGATGTAATCAATATACTGACAATCCACGCTACTTCAAACAAAAGCTTAAGAAGGAAACTCACATCAATACTGGAAAGAGCTATAACGGTTAGTGGACATGAGAAACATATTTTTGTGAAAAAATATTTTAAGGAAAAGATTTTATAAATTTCAACCGACGGTAACACTGGCTGGCCGGTCAATGGATGCTGAATGTTTCCTTCAGGAAATTTTTCTCCCCTGAATCGATACTTCAAATATACAAAACAACCATTCGCCCTTGCATGGAGTATTGCTGCCATATATGGGCTGGAGCACCTTCTGCTTACCTCGGAGTTCTTGACAAGATCCAGAGAAGGATATGTAATCTAATTGGCCCTGATCTAGCGTCTTGTTTGCAGTCACTCTCTCACAGACGCGCCGTCGCCTCTCTCTGTCTTTTCTACAAATACTTCCATGGTAACTGCTCTGATGAGCTGCTCTCTCTGGTTCCCAGACTACATGAATTCAAGCGCCCTACGAGGCTGGCATCCCGCTCTCACCCTTACACCGTTGAAACCTTCAAATGTAGCCGTCTCTTCTACTCCAATAGCTTCATACCTCGCACCTCTCGCCAGTGGAACACCCTCCCCAATTACTGTTTCCCTGAAAGCTATAATCTCCAACTATTCAAATGTAATGTCAATCGACATCTCCAATTACCTTGATCTACCCACTATCCTTCTCCTCTTCCTTTCTCTTATCACTCTTATCTGCTCTCGCTCCAAATCTTCCGTAACCCCCTGCATCCTAGTGGCTTCACGCCTTGCTTGGGGCACAATGCTTAAAAAAAAAAAAAAAAAAAAAAAAAAAGGAAACGGCTAAAATTACTATTAGCGTTTATACAAAGAATTATTTATAATTAATAGTACATGGTGCATAAAATCCAAGGACGGAACACTGAGAATTGAGAAAGAAAAACAATCCTCCAGAGATGGAACGAATACATAAGAGAATTCTTCCACGCTGAAAAAGGACAGCCGGCAATACAGAAAAATAACGAAGGACCAGAAATATTAAATTCTGAAATGAAATTAGCTTTGGTCAAATTGGGCAAGAACAAAGCAGAAGGGCCAGATTAAATTGTAATAGAGATGCTGTCTGCTTTAGATGATTTCGGCATTGACAAAATTTCAGCCATAATAAATGAAATATACGACAGTGGTGATATACCGGAAGACCTAAGTAGATCCATTTTCATAGCGCTGTATAAGAGGCCGGGTGTAAACGAATGCGAACTCTATCAATCAACCTGATGAGCCACATAACAAAACTTATCATCCGAATTCTGAATTGGACCACAAATAGCACCAGAACAGTGCCGTTTCGTTATAGACACTGGGACAAGGAATACGATAGTTATACTCAGATGGCTATCAGAAAGAGCAAGAAGAATTTGTACCTGTTTTATGGATTATGCGAAAGTGTAAAGTGTATCATAAAGAACTATTTGAACTGTTAGGTGAGTTTGATTTATTTGACAAGGATATTAGAGTAATCCAAAACTTATACTGGGAGTAAACAGCCTGCACATGGAGAGAAAATGAATTCAGTAAATACCTAAAGATAGAAAGGGGCGTGAGACAAGGATGTGTCTTCTCTCCAGATATATTCAACCTTTACAGTGACGCAATGCTGAGAGAATTAAAAGTCCTACCAGTATTTATTAGTGGCGGCGACAATCTTACCAACGTTATATATATAGGTGACACAGTGTTGATAGCAGACACAGGAAAGAAAACTACCAAAACTCCTACAAAATGGAATAAAGGAAAGTGAGAAGAAAGGATTAAACAGTAATTGTAAGAAAACATAATGTATGGTTGTGGTCGAAAGTGCAAAAATGTAGATATGTAGGAAATGTTTTTAATGAGAAATGCGAACCCGAAATACGAAAACGCATTGGGATAGCGAAAGATGCCTTCCAAAAGCTAAGCAAGGTATTAAGAAACTGGAAAATTTTGTTAGAAACTAAGAAAATAATACTGAGCTGTTATATAATATCAGTTGTCCTATATGAAAGTGAATTCTGGATAATCTCCCCACATGAAGAAGCACTATAAATATAGTTCTACAGAA
Source organism: Acanthosepion pharaonis (assembly GCA_903632075.3). Taxonomy (NCBI): domain Eukaryota; kingdom Metazoa; phylum Mollusca; class Cephalopoda; order Sepiida; family Sepiidae; genus Acanthosepion; species Acanthosepion pharaonis. Next base: position 810,310 of record CAHIKZ030000879.1, read on the forward strand.
GGATGTTGAGGATACCGTGTTAGCAATGATGAAGTTTTAGAGAAAATGGAAACCAAAAGGGCATTTCTACTTAACAACCGAAAGAGACAGTTGAAATTTCTAGTGCATATAACGTGGAAAGAGGGCTTAGAAAATTTGACACTCATACGACAGATTGACGGCAACAGGGACAGAGGAGAGCAGCGAATAATGTACCTAATGAGATTGTCTAAATGGTTGACATAACAGGGATTAGCAAAAAGACAAAATTTACTAAGAGCTACAGAGAATAGGAAGTTGTGGAGAGCCGTCATCACCTACCTAACGACCTTATGTAGATGGCTGACAGAACAAAGATTGAGAGAGATAACAAAAAGACAAAGTACCAAGTGCTACAAATGACAGGAAATTGTGGAGAGCCATGATCATCCACGTCCTGAGGGGACACGGCACGTGCAGAAGTTGGAGTATAAAAACACCATTAGAATGATTAAGAAAATGTTTTAAATAATATTAAAATTTGAAATTGAATAACTCCCCAAAATAAACTGTATTTTATGTAGTTTTCCTAGAAATCAAAAGTTTTATTATTTGAGCATTTCGTTTAAACGACATTGAAAAATTTTAAACGAATATGTTTTTATGAATTTTCATGCTGAGAGTAACGTTTATCATACTGTGAGAATTAGGTTATATAAATTCATTTTATATATAAAGACTATTGGCGCATTCCAACTATTCATGTATCTCCGACAAAAAAAACAACCCCCCCAAAAAAATCAAATATATAGTGATTTTCCAAGCGTAGCTTAGATGTGGCACAAGGCCGAAAGTATGAGGCACCCAGTGAGGATCGAACTCACTACTCAATCGTAATTGATCTAGCAAGACAAGCTTTCTAACCATTACACCACGTCGAGGTGTCCAAGAGATTTTCCAAGCGTTGCTTAGATGTGACACAAGGCCGAAAGTATGGGGCATCCAGTGAGAACTCACTTTTCAGTAGTAACTTACTAACCATTACACTACGCCGAGGTGCCCAAATATATATATATATGTTGGGTATTCGACAAATACACTAACAAGTTGGCTTACACTACACATGTCTGACCATTCGTCCATTGCGAGACATCTATAACAACATTCCTGTCCACATTCACAATATAAAAAAAAAACACTAATCGACAACACAACTATCCTACACCAAGAAAACAACAAATTCAGACTACAGATACTAGGAGCAATTTATATTAAAAAATTAAAGCCGGCACTGAATAGAATCAACTACAAATACTGCAGTAATGTTATGAAATGCCTGTGAAGGAACAATTTTCAACACTTTAATTCGTGCATGACCATGACATTATAACATGAAAAAAATTCCATAATGGATAATTTTTTTTCACGTTCTAATGAACGCTCAGCACATTGTCAACCGTTTTGTATTTAAAAGCATAATGAAAAAAATTATGGTAATAGATAACAACGCACATCTTTGTATAAATACTTGTACAGATGACCAACATATAGTTTTGTATTACTTTCACCTCTGATGATGATCTTGGAAGAAGATCGAAAGTGCTTGGGAAATGAAAATAAAAGAAATTTAAACAGCTATAGCACATTTCTCTCATCGTTATCCGTGAGTATGAACGGATTTTGTTAAAAATTGCATAATGTATGTAATTTATTCAATTAGACATACCTAAGAGAGAATTTTCTGCCTAAATAGACATATATATATATATATATATATATATATATATATATATATATATATATATAGTATGATTCTGTTGTTAATATTTTTGCTCTCTCACGATGCGTCACAGAACCGCAACAGGAATTTACAACATGCGTCTGCTATTCCGTGACCGTTATCGACGCATAGCAATCTTCTATGCCAACATAACATAATATCTTCTTTGAGGGTGAATATCTTTGTTTAAATGTCCATATAACAACTCTGAAAATGGCTCATGTGAGCCGAAAAGCTTAGATCAAGGAACAGCATAATAAAAAAAATATCCAAATGTTGGACAATTTTTGTCTTTATTTTCTCCCGAATGATCAAACATAATAGACATCCGTTGTCCGTTATATTTAACAATATATCTTTGAATATATATATATATGTTTTATATTTTGATGGGAAAGTGCTATTTATGAATATATTTATAAACTGAGATTTCTATGTCCAATCTTTTATATATATATATATATATATATATATATATATATATATATATATATATATATATATATGTGTGTGTGTGTGTGGGGGGGTTAAGAGACGAAAGACAACGGCGAAAAGCGTCAGCAAATATTCCTGTTGCTATGTCTCGAGATCCTCGCTGTTGCTTGTATGCAGGTCACTAGCGGGACTGACACAAACATTAAAAACATTAAAAACTGAATGAGGTGGTCGAATCCTCATACGTCGAAATCAACAAGAGAGTCCATCATGGCATATGAAACCGACTTTTATGCCATCATGTGAGCCGAAATCTTAGATCAAGGAACAACATAATAAAAAAATACCAAAATGTCGGACAGTTTTTGTCTTTATTTTCTCCCGAAACTAAAGCCGTTTTACGAAGCTTAGAACGGCTCATTATAAAATATAATAGGCATTCGCTGTCTGTTATATTTAACAATATATGTTTGAATAATGATCTGCTGCCCAAATACAATATCTATCTATCTATCTATCTATCTATCTATCTATCTATCTATCTATCTATTATGTAATGGATTAAATCCGACAAATATTTCAATATATTTCCTGTTTATAAAAAAATAACGTATAAATAGAATATATATATATATATATATATATATATATATATATATATTTCCTGTTTCCTGTTTATAAAAATAACGTATAAACAGAATATATATATATATATATATATATATATATATATATAATGGTGAGAAATGGAATACAGAAGATAATCGTCATGTACCAGTATATACTAATTATCGTCGAATTCCCACGGATGTGGCATCAAATATAAACGGAACTATACAACCATTCATTTAACTAGAAGAACGAGTTTGCTAATTCCTGCGCTATGGCGAGTGATCTAGATAGCTATAGATGGATGCATCTTCTTAGGGAATGGAAGTTTCTCCGAAAGTATTTCCACTTAATGGTGAAAACTGGTTTTGAGCCGTGGGAACGTTCGTCCCAGCACAGTACTTTCTCTTTAGTAAAGTAAGCTAGAAAGAAAGCTGGACGTTAGATAAATTGTACTTACAGAGAGTCCAGTGTCTCTTTAGGTGTGTTCGACACAAGGGTGATTAAAAAACGAGGCCAACAAAAAGTCATAATACTGATTTTATTCAATTGTTATAGGACATACGTGTTCTTTTGTTTGAAACCAAGTCGACAGATGTAATCTGTTTGAACTTTAGACGATCCTTATCAACATTTTTGGGATTTCCCAACCAAACTAGCACGATTTTCGGTCAGATAAAATGCATATGATTGCATATAAAAAAAAACAGATATATACGAGGCTTGGTTAAAAAGCTCAAAGGCTGATAATGAAGGAGTGATGCTAGAGCCGTGAAATATTTCACGTATTAATTTCAACTCTTATTAATAACTGCATTGTGTCTTCCCAGGTAACATGGCATCTTAATAAGAAGGGTTGAAAATTATACATGTAAATTTTCACAGCTCTTGCATCACTACACTGGTGTCAGTCTATTAAGTTTTCAGGATATACGAACGATGCTCGACGCTGCACATGAAGTCCACCTAACCAATGAAAATCAAACAACACAAAAAGAAAAATATCAGATTTTTTTTCCGTATCTCATTTTCTGGTGAAGCTTCAATAAAAGCGAAACAAGTTTTTCTATTTTTTAATATTCTGCTTAGCTTTTGGAATTCTTCTTTGGCTATCCCGATCCGCCTTCGGATTTCAGTGTCACACTTTCTGTCCGCTGCTAAAACACTTCCTAGATATTTAAATTTTTGTACTTGATTTTGGTATTTCCGATTTGCAATTCACACTTTGGCCCCATCCTTTGCTAACCACCATCTTCTTACAGTTGATGATTAGCCCTTCCTTCTCGCTTTCATTCATTAACTTCTGTAGGAGTTTTTATAGTTTTCTTTCTCAGTCTGCTGTTAGCAGTGTATCATCTACAAATCTTATGTCGTTAAGATTTGTGACCGCCAGTAATGAGTCCTGATAGGATTTTTATTTCTCTCAGGATTGCTTCACTGTAAAGGTTGAATAAATCTGGGGAGAAGACACACGCCCTTCTCTTACGGCCCTTCCTATTTTTGTATATTAACTGAATTCGTTTTCTATCCGTATTCAATCGGTACTGGATTATTATAATATCCTTCCCAAATAAATCAAGCTTACCTCGTAGTTCAAACAGCTGTGACATACTTTGTCAAACCCTTTTACATAATCTATAAAACACAGGTACACATCCTTCTGCATTTGTGTTGCTCTTTCTGATATCATTCTGTGCATAAATATCGTATTCTTTGTTCGTGTGTCTATAACAGAACTGTACTGCTCTAGTATTATTTGAGGTCCAATTCAGAATTCGGATGATAAGTTTTATTATGTGGCTCATTAGGCTGACTGTCTGATAGAGTTCGCACTCGTCTGCATCTGTCTTTTTGGACAGCGCTATGAAAATGAATCTACTTAGGTCTTCCGGTATATCACCACAGTCTTATATTTCATTTATTGTTGTAACCCAGGCGAGGTTACTGAACAGAATAATCAAACGAATATTGGTAATGAACGATTACTACTTAAGACAAGAACAACACATATAAGATTCGCCAGCGGCTTGTAGAAGAACTAGGCTGGAAGTGAGCCAAGTGAATTTCACAATGAATCTCAAACTGCAGGATATCTACCAACCGCCCTCCGCGGTCAGATGTGACACAAGGCCCAATTTAGTATGGGGTATCCGAGCCAATAGGCTCGTCCAAAAATTCCTAGTAGACCCCATATAAAACGGGGCTCGGGTAGCTGTTTTTCGAGACGAGACTCTGCCCTTCGACATAGCCTAGTCTGGTGATCCTCTCTTCCCGGAGACAGAGAGTTTGACCAGCACAGCTAAAGACGAATCTCCAACTGCAGACCAACATACAGTATTTACTACTATGTGAATGGGGACATACCCATTATCGTCTGTATGTATGCTACAACATTTATTATAGCTGAAATTTTGTCAATGCCGAAATATTATTTCCGTGTCTGCTATTCATACTGTGTCATCTTAATATCTTACGTTGTTAAGATTGTGGTCGCCAATAATGAAACCTGGTAGTTCTAATCCTCTCGCTGTATAGTTGAATAAGTCCGGTGAGAAGACACATCCTTGTCTTATACCCCTTTCTATTTTTGCATTAAAATTATTTTTTAAAAACAAAATTCACCCAATACAAGGCATGAGAGCCACTCAAGATATCGAGTTACTTAATGAGGAATACGAAATAAAGAAAACAAGAAGAATAAGTGAATGAATGATTTAATATAGCAAAAATATTTTTTTAAGCGGGATAAAAAATAGCGATACGTATCATGGAATAAGGGCATCAGGTGATGTTGGGCCGTGATTTCAGTTTGTCTATTGCAGTTTTTGAAAATTTGTATACCAATCGTCTGCCTTCTACTCGCTCCAAGATTCCTCGTCGATAATAATGTCTAGAAAATATAAAGATAAATAAAATATAAAAACAAATATAAAATAAAAAATATAAAAATAAATATATAATAAAAATAAAATAACATAAATAATATAAAAAATAAAATAACAATAGAATAGAATAAAAATAAAATAATTTTTTTTTTAATTAACTTGAATGGTTAACATCATGCCAGGTGAAATGATGGTTTCCTTGGGGGATACACGTTTAATTTCTGTCGGAGAACGCGTGTTTTCTACGAAATTTCTCGAACAATCAAGCCAGCAAATATAATTAATATTGTTTAGCATTTACTCAAATAAATTGTATCCACAAAAATAACGTATAAACAGAAAATATATTAAAATATTTAACGGGTTTAATCCATTTTATCTAATATGTTGCCATTGTTTGCGTTATATTTCAAAGCAGAAACAATAGATCGAGAAAGATCGTCGATGTGTATTTATAAGCAGTAATTTGAACTTTGCTAAATGGAAAGTTCTCTGTGGGTGAATATATGTAGTTTGAAAAATCCTGCGAATTTTAAAATTAATATTCGTAGGTGAAAATGGTCATCAACTAAAGGTATCTTAATTGTAAAGAAAATTTGCTCTGTTTAATGAAAATAAACATTGAGCGCTCTTTTGTGAGTCAGTTTTAACATATTTCAAATTCTATGTTGTGTTAATAGGACTCGCCTGGATTATACCAAACGGATTACTACCTATATATATATATATATATATATATATATATATATATATGATTTATTCGAAAATTATTACATAAATATGTTATAAAATCACTACAAAAATAGCCATTTTCTTTCAACACATCTGGTGTCTTATCAAGTGATGGTGTTGAATGTAGAATAAAGAGTTTTAAAAGGTTCATATCAACCAAACACCCCTCGATAGGGGAAACGCTGTTACATAAGCTGCAATGACCAATCAAAATACAAGTAACGAGAATTCCCAAAACTTGACAACGGACCTTGGTTACAATAATTAATGCCTTAATGTTAAGGTTAGACTAAAATAGAAATCATATGAAGAAACTATTGGCTAAATGGCAAAAAAAAAAAAACGATTTTGGACATAGTCTATCGCAGATTCCGTTCACTTAACTGAAATAATCTAAACCAAACATTCACGCAAGACAATTTTTGTGTCATATGTAATTTAAATGGCAGATTTGGAAAGCCTCGGACGAAAAAACAGGCTGTTATGGACGGGCTTTTTGAACATTTATTCGTGGTTTTTCGTTATATGCGAGGAAGTGAGCAGGACTAAAACCACACCATTTTATTTCTTGCATGATGGCAAATTTTTTGTGACATGTTTGAAGAAAATCGGATAAAAAATGAAGACATTCAATTTTTTATTTTATGTAGAACGAAAAAAACCGATTTTTTCATAGATTTGCAATTTTTTTGTGTGAAGCCAATGTAGCACTCTACATAAAACTCGTAACATGAGCTATGCTTTGCATTAAGTACAAAGAACATCAGCTCATCCAGTAAAAATTTTGTTCGCATGTAACTTTGCCTTGGTTTTTGCAAAAAGTTGTACTTACCTTCAGTTTTATCGATTTTTCTGCCAAACCCGAAGTTGAAAAGTTGTCTTGACCAGAAGTTGGTATTGAAATGTGAACCTACATAAATAGCACACACACACACACACACACACACACACACACACACACACACACACACACACACACACACACACACAGGGATCTTCTGTTTTATAGATATAGATAATAAAAGATAATTGTAATGACACCTATTGATATATGTAAAATTATGTATTTTAACCTTTATCAATGTGAACAGAATTTCTGCCAATAAAGAGCTCAGTAGTTATCTAATGAAATAATTGTTAAAAATAATGAAAATTCATTATACTTATTGGAGGTCCACTTTCGTGATTGCTCCGATACATATTGTGAACTTTCAATGCATATATATATATATATATATATATATATATATATATATATATATATATATATATATTAGAAATATTTAAAATATTGCAACAGTAGTCTAAAGATTAATGTCAAAATTACTTACCTCATTGCTCGACTAAGTTTTTCGTAGTTCATATTTCCGTTATTCTTAAGGTTTCCCCAGACATGTGCCATCATCTCTGACTGAACAAAACGAAACACCCCTTCCATTTCATTCTCCCATTTCACCAAGCGTGGATTGTAACCAGGGTTCTTTAAGGCATCATAAAGGAATTCCCACAAGTGCTGGTTTTTCACTGGAAATAAGCAACACAAGACAAAACAAACACTTTAATTGAAGAACTAGTCTTTCGTCGTTAAAAGACATCCGTCAAACACGCATAAAATCAATCACACAACAAAGTATTGTTTGTGTCTTTTCTTAATTAAATCTTCGTATGAACAGGGATATGAAGTAAAAAGAAAGCAATGCTATATTTCAAAACAAATTTAAATTGATTGGAAGATTTTTTGACAAAAAATATTATTTCAGCGTCACTTTCAGTCGGCGTTTATCTCAATACAATTCTCCTTATAAAAAATCTTCCAAAAATAAAATATTCATTTCTGAAACATTATTTGAGGAATATTAGTTGATTTAAAGTATAATTAATTTTGAAAAAAATATTATTTACTTTAAGTTTAAAATATCACTGAAATACATGTTTAGATGTTTATTTAAGATGTTGACAGCTTGGTGATCAATGGATATTAATCTATTTTTTCTACGGGGGCTTTAACTGTAAAAATAATTGAAGAAGCGCCTTTTTATATACTTTTTGTGTACTGAGTAATCTTAAAAATTTTAAAAATATTCTCCGTAATGTCTTACTGAATTTTAGATATTTTGGCTTTAAATTTTCTATAGTTATCGCTCTTATTTTCTGATAATGTCGTGTATGGACGTCCGTATCTACAAAAATCGGCAGTTTATACACAAACAAAATAAAAGTCAAAATTCTTTTGGTATTTGGGGAATTGTACTAAGCTTTTCCATTTATGATTAGTAAATATAGTTTTTACTTAATAATATCATCTAAAAGTGTGAAATTAATACAGAATTTTAAAAGATTTAAAACTTAATAAATTATTCTAATTAAAATAAAAAAATGAAAACAATTCTTGTAAAATTTATTATTCATCCCAAATTTTTTTTGAAGACTATAGTGTCCATAATCTATTTTATTTACAATACAATCTATTTTATTTACAATATAATGTATTTTATTTACAATACAATCTATTTTATTTACAATATAATGTATTTTATTTACAATATAATCTATTTTATTTACAGTAGATGTTAAAAGTTTTTCTATTTAAATAATCTCTTCCTCTTATTACATTTTTTTTTATTTCACAATTATTGCAGATTTTCGGTAAATGGTGTTTCTTTTTTACAAAAAACAAATTGATGATTTAAATTCTCCAATGAGTTCTGCTTTTATCTAAATTAAATATAAAGGGGGCGAACATTTAATTTTTCGAAATTTCATAAAATTAGGGAAGTGTATGTGGCGGGTAATAGACGTAAAAATATTTTTTAGCATGATTTTCTATAAATAAATTTCTAAAATAATTTCATTAAAATCCGATAATTATTTAATTTTTGAAAGAATTTCCAAATCAGTGTGTTTTTTACGGCAAAAAGACGATAAAAATTTCTATACTAAATCTTTGGTCACCCCTCTGATGCAAGAAAACCAAAATTTCAAAGGTGTTAGAAAGGATTAAAAAATTATTAAATAATAAAAACTAATTCGATATTCCCTCTTAATATTAGCATAAAGATTTTGACGCAAAATCTTTCTTTTTATCAAGTTTGGTACATTATGTAAAAATTCTCAGAATTAATCAGTAGAAAAAGACAATATGTATATAGAAAAAAGAAAATAGGAAAATTGTATGTAGTTTTAGCCGACGAGTTTCGTTCACTGCAGACTTTTTCAAGGCAAAAAATGAAATGAATTTATTTGAACAAAGTATCTATAGACAAAAACAAAATGTTAGTTACTAGAAGAATTT
>CAHIKZ030000879.1:822500-860000 GCA_903632075.3 Acanthosepion pharaonis
TAAGCAATGGATTATTCCGTTTTGTTCGCGTGAAAAGACGCTACTTTCAGTAGAAAATGAAAGAAGGAAGATAGTGATTTTCCAAGCGTAGCTTAGATGTAACATAAGCCGAAAGTAGGGAGCACTCGGTGAGGATTGGACTAACTACACAGTCGCAATTGTTCTAGCGAGACAAGCTGGCTAACCATTACTCCACCTGGAGGTGCCCTGCGATTTTCCAAGCATAGCTTAGATGTAGTATAAGGCCGAAAGTAGGGGGCACCCGGTGAGGACCGAACTTGCCATTTATTAAATATGAAGGAAAACATTTTCATGGCAATTGTTTTGATATGCCTTTTTTTCTTGGTGCCTCGGCTGCATTAATTTAAACGCACTACTGTTGAACTAGATGCAATCATCTCTTCTATTCTAACAGCTTCTTTCCTCGCACTTCTCGCCTGTGGAACTCCCGATTTCTTGCTTCTCTGTCACCTAAAAATCTTCAAAAATTGTAAATGTAATGTCAATCGCTATCTGTTTTCCTGAACCCTGTTTCTTTATTGTCTTCTCCTCGCTTTTCCTCACTAAAGTCGTCTCATTCTCTTTTCATTCTCTGTACCCAACTGCGTCTTAGTGGCATTATCGTCTTGCTTAGGCTAAAATAAAAAAAAACAAACAAACTTTTTATTACTAACAGATATTAACGAAATAATGTGGCTTTTTACAGGCTACTCGTTCCAAGAACAGAAATTGATTTATGATAATCACACCCATTTTCAAGTCATAGTTTTGAATTTCACTTTCTCTTCTATTGACAACATTCATTTTTGTATTGTTCATCAAAAGTCGGTGAATGTCCCTACACATTCGCCTAGAGATTTTCTTCGCTTGACCAGATCTGAGCCGATTTGATATAACTGCCATTTATTATGGAGATCTTTTCAAGCATTAAGTTTCATAATGCCCTCTTACGAACATTTAAGCTTTTGTAGTAGCACGGTTTTCTCCCTAATTTCTGGTAGCAAATAATGCTATTGCATTCCCCTAAAAATGATCTCTAGTTTAAAAGAAAAAATGTAATTCATTTCAATTTATTATCGAAAAATAAAAAAAGTAAAAATTTAATTTTGTACATTATCTTCAAATTAAACAACGGCAATATTAATGAAAAACTATTAATTAAAGAGAAATGTAGTGAAATATCCTGTTATAATTGTGCTTGTCACGCACTTTGTTAGTTCGCACGATCGTTACGCCCTGTCAATACCTCATCAATATCGGACTATTCCATTTTCATCGTGTGGAAAGAGGAGAAAAGACACTACTTGGTTTCAGTGAGAAAGTGAAAAAAAAGAAAGAAAGAATGAAAGAAAGAAAGAAATTACGATAGAAGTGTTTAACGTCTGTTTCAGTGAATTGGAAAAAGTTGTAAAATTAAAATCCATTCATTTGTACACAGTTCTTAAAATACGACGAGCTTTCATATTTATGATTTTTATTTTGTTAAGGTTGTTAAGTTCAGATTTAATGTTGCGATAGGGGAATTTCTACGGATATTTTATTGTCGTATAACATCGCCATGAACTTATTCAATCATTAAGTTAAGAATTAAGATGAACCGAAAAATTCAAATTGGAAAAACGTGAAATTTTCACGGGTTAAAATTAGTTTAATTTCTTTCTCGTCAAATCATGCAACATTGCATATATATTTTGCTCTCTGTCCTTCGTTAATTATCTGTCGATGTGAGTAACCTACAGGAACTTTTAAAGTGAACATTTTATTTAATCATCGAGGGTACATTGTTCTCGTTTCGCTGTCAATGTCTCGGGATATCTCGTCTTGTTCTATTTTTTTGGTACTACTCAGTTATTGCTCGCCCTGTTTCCACTGAGTCCAAGTACAGACGATCCAACCTTGGGATTGAACTCACAATTACTATACCAAGTTCACGAACCAACGCGTTAAGCCACTGAATGAAACATTGTCATAATAACAACGAAGATGAAGATGAAGATATAAGTACTAGAAGAAAAAATGTAAGTAATGATAACTTCTCATCTGAAAAACCCAGACAAAAATATACATTTGCATACTACATCAGATATCTTGGCAAAACCTCTTGTCACTTCTCTCCGATAACAAACTTACTTCTAAAGGCAGTAGCAACTAAAAGTTGATACATTCAAAGTCAACCTTGACAAAAGACAATGTATATATACAGTAGCGTCAAAAACTAAGGGACAAAATTTTAAAACCTAATATTTGGACCATTTTTTTCAAGCGGTCGCTCAATCGTCGCAACGCGACGTGCATTCCGTAGACATTTCAATATTGCCCCCCCCCGTGGTCGTGTTCCTGGCCGGCAATCGATTGTTTCATGGGTAAACAACTTCAGGGAAACGGGTGATGTAAAGAGAAAGAAACCTGGCCTCCCACGAACAGCAAAGTCACCCCAAATCATTGACTCAGTGTATAGAGAAGAATGGACGCCATCTTATTGATATCATCTTTAACACTGGTAAAAATTAAAATTTAAATGTTGAACTAGTTGCAGTTCAAAGAATTAAATGTATACCTGCATTACTTGTGTTTTAATTGATATTCCAAATAAGCAAGTTGCTCTGCCCCACCCTGTATATATATATATATATATATATATATATATATATATATATATATATATAACTAGACTCGTTTCGAAAACCCTCAAATTTTTGATTTGCTAATCAAATCAATCTTGGGAGAAAAAAAGGTTTTAAAAAAAGAAAGAGCTACAAACATGAACTTTTGTCGACAAAAAATCGCACAGATGCAGGTTTGAAGCCCAAAGAAAAAACCCCGATACGAGTAAACAACTAACAAAAGAGCTCAATACAACCGTAGAGCAGACCTAGATACACCTAGTGAGCCAGACAAACTGGCTCACTAGGTGTATCTATCTATCTATATATATATATAATCAAGTGGTTTGAGGGTAGTGGATAGATCAAGGCAACTGGAGATGTCGATTGACATTACACTTGAATAGCTGAAGATTATAGCTCACAGGGAAACAAGAATAGGGAAGGGAGTTCCACAGGCGAGAGGTGCGAGACATGAAGCTATTGGAGTAGAAGAGACGGCTACATTTATGAGTCTCGACAGTGAAGGGGTGAGAGCGGGATGCCAGCCTCGTATGGCGCTTGAACTCATGACGTCTGGGAACCAGCGAATGCAGCTCCACAGAGCAATTTCCATGAAAGTATTTGTAGAACAGACAGAGAGAGGCGACTCAAACTAATAAAGATGTTACCTTAACAGTCATTTCCAATATTAAAAGATTACTATCAGTAAACTTTTATATTTTAAATATTTTTAAATGTGTTTTTTATTAATGTGTTTTTAATATAGAATTTAACTCATATTATACCCCTAAATTATTTGTAAAAGAGTTAAATATTTAAATTGCTAACAAGCATTAAATCAATTTCTTCGTGGATTTTTTAAACATTTAAATTATTATCAAACGTTAAAATCTGTTTTTTAACCTAAATTGCTAAAACTATACCACCCCTCTTCTTCCTCCGTAAACCCTAAATACATCTCCTTTCTCTTTATTTTCCCCTTTTTTCTTTTTCTCTCTTCTCTCCTTCACTTTCAACATATCATTTCCGTTAAGTTGACCGATTAAATGGGTCAATGTCTGGTCCTTCCTTCCTCAATACTAAGTATGATAGAAAGAAATATTAAAATAAACCCTCTCTAAACTCGACAATGTCTCTCACACCACTCCTCGCTACCCTCTCTGTTAAATCACATAAACTTAATACTTCTCGTCAAAAGTGTAAATTTTCATTTCATTTTTCGTTTCACCTTTTGGAAGTGATGTCTGATGGTCCAGGGTACTTTGAAAGGTGTCTGGTGAAATAAACTATTACAATGGAGCCTTAAAGTGGTCTGTTTTTCTTCAAATTATATATATATATATATATATATATATATATATATATATATATATATATATATGTGTGTGTGTATATATTTTGAACAATAAGAAAATAAAAAATAAAAAAATTGAAAAAATTAATTATGTATATATATATATATAACTATGAACCTAAAGAGCCAGGACAATCTACCTAGGTCAGGGTACCCGGATCGTCGGGGTACGCCGTACCCTGACGATCCGCGTAGGTGAAACCTAGGTATGTTCGCCTGGCTCTTTAGGTTCGTAGTTAGTTTTGCTCTACTTAGTGTATTGAGCACTTTGCTTAGTTATTTTTGCTTTACTCGTGTTGGAGTTTTTTTTCTTTCGACCCTGAGCCTGGATTCTGGTCGATTGTTTTCGTCTGAATTATATGTTCTTAGTTCTTTCTTTTTTTATTCCTTATTTTTTCTTTGGGTATTGGTTTGTTCATTTACAACCCAAAATACCTATTTTTTTTTTCTGGACGATAATTACTTATAATTACTTATATTTATATATATATATATATATATATATATATATATATATATATATATATATATATACACACACACACACACACACACACACACACACACACACACATATATATATATATATATATATATATATATATATATATATATATATATATATATATATATATATCAGGTCATCCCATTAGTTCTGTCCGAATTTTGAATAAAGAAAACAAGTGACCAAATGTTACATTTAATTACAGATTCAATCAACAATGTATTTTCCCTGATTATGTATGACTTCCTTCCAACTATCAACAAGCTTACTAATTCCATTACTGTAAAATTCTTTTGGCTTTGATTCGAAGAATTCACAAATGTCAGTTTTAACCTCTTCCTGTGTTACAAAAGCTGTTTCTTCCAAATGATTCTGTAAGCTACGAAACAACTGGTAGTCTGCAGGAGCAAGATTGGGAGAATAAGGTGGATGAGGAATTTTCTCCCAACCAAGTTCTTTCATTTTTTGTGACGTGATTCTTGCTGTGTGGGGTCGCGCATTGTCCTGATGAAACATCACCTCTTTTCGATTCACTAGAGCAGGTCTTTTTTTCCTCAAAGCTTGGTTCAAACGCTCTAATTGCTGACAGTATATTTGAGCATTAATTGTTGCATTAGGTGGTAAGAATTCAAAGTGGATTATTCCTTGGCGATTCCACCAGATTGAAAGAAGAACCTTTTGCTCATGAAGTTCCCTTCTCGGCTGTGGCTGGGGTTCTTCCCCTTTACCAAGCCACTGTCTACGACGCTTAACATTTCGATAAAAGATCCATTTTTCGTCGCCAGTCACAAGTCTATCCTAAAAAGGTGTAACAATTTGGCGAGAATGGAGAGAAGAGCAGATGACAACTTGGGATTTGAGGTTGTTTTCAGACAATTCATGAGGCACCTATTTTCCAAGTTTAGGAACTTTTCCAAGTTGTTGAAGATGACGATGAACAGTTGTATGGTTTGTACTGAGAACCACTGCCAATTCCTCAACTGATAAAGCTTCAAGGGCTGCTTCAAGAAGCTTTTCATCAAACTCAACTAGACGTCCGGTTCGATCTTCATCTTCAAGGGTGAAAAATCCACCTCTGAATTTTTCAAACCATTTCTGCAAGTTCTTTCATTCACACATTCCTCTCCATAAACTGAGTGAATGTTTCTAGCCGCTTCGGCTGCTGAGTTTCCTTTCTTGAACTCATAAAGCATTATGTACCCCAAATGATTCTTGGGTACTTCCATGTTAGCATGGTTTTAATCAAACAAAATTTAATTTTATTATTCTCTGAAATAAAATTTGATCAGTTTAAATACATAAAAATAATGTTCAGCTCCATTAGACATTATAAATTCTTCTTTAAATTTCGTTCATTTTAACAAAAAGTTAAAATTCGGACAGAACTTATGGGATGACCTGATATATATATATATATATATATATATATATATATATATATATATATATATATATATTTAAGACATTTTTTATGTTTATACGTTCTTTTTAAAATGTCTTAAATAATTGTCGGACTTTGTCCATTTCATAATATACATATATATATATATATATATATATATATATATATATATATATGAAGAAAAATATACTGAAAAAACAAACAAAAATCCTAATATGCGATTATGCTGTTTTAATGTTTAATGTCAACGTCGGACGTTTCGGTCTAATAGACCATCTTCAGGACATATTCATAAAACATAATTAACATAGACCATATACAATTCAACATGAAAAAGACGATGGACATACAAGCAATACCAATCCAAACAGATAACTGAAACCTTTATAAGATCAGCGTTCCGTTTAAATATGATCACGTCGTCGTCACGTGGGCGATGTTGTGAAAACGTAAAGGGTGTCGACACAGTGATTGGACAAATATGAAAATGTAATACAATTACAACAGAAACCGGATACTGTTGAAATGTTTACATAATACGAAGTAAATAGTGAAGTTTATGTACAACTAGTTAATAAATTTCTATATGGACACAATTCGTTGTACAAAGGACATCTAAGTGATATTCAATTTCTACTCCTGTCTTATTTAATATTGCGGTTTGAAGCATAGAAACAACATTAATTGCGGTCTGAAACAGAGAAACATAACATTAATAAAACTATTAATATCATTAAAAGAACTTTAATATTAACATATTAATATACAAGATTTGGAACAATTACGACTGAGAAGTGAGTTCGATCCTCACTGGGTTCCCACTACTTTCGGCCTTGTGCCGCATCTAAACTACGCTTGGAAAATCACTATTAATATGCAAGATAAATTTAGTTGCCACCTTTGTAAAAAATTTTAAAAATTGTCTAAAGGTTTTGTGGACAAACACTTTATTTAAGTTTGACCATTTATATGACGACACCTTGAGTGACATGAAATTAGTTCCATTAAACTTGGGGACACTGGAATTAAAACCCAGTTGCGTATCCATATACAGAACGAATGTAGCAACATTCGAAAGTACTCGGGAAAAATAATATAAATTAAAAGTTAATATGAATTTTGGCAAATTTACTGATAAATCAAGAAAACTTATTCGGAAATTTGAAATATTTAATAAAAAAAAAATTATCCATACTATTTAACAAAACATGTTTGAGAGAATATATATATATATATATATATATATATATATATATATATATATATATATATATATATATATGTATATATTGCTCTATCAATACGTGTATCCAGTCATAATAACATTTATAGCAATAAGAAATTATGTCCGATAAGAATTAGTTTATATATTAATGATTATACATTTTTATTTCTTCACCGGTAGCATGACACGGAGTTTCATGCGCAACACAATCTTCTGGCCGTTAGATAATTTAAACTTTTTAAAAATATATCTGATTATCACAATAATGAGGCAGTTCATATTTTATACGGGGATTGTTGTTTTTTTAAAAATTTTCCATTTAAAATAAACGTAACTAAAAAAAAAACAAAAAAAAAATTGAATGTATATTTATTAATATCTAGTTTATAGTTCGGTTATATTGTATCGAGCACTGTTTATTTTTTTTTATTTTTTCCATTTATCAATAACTGTTTGTTACAAATAAATTAAAATTTTAATTTATTTGTAACAAACAGTTATTTCTGATGAAAAATTGAGGACAATTTGAAATATCAAATATATATATAAATAAATAAATACTTTCATAAAATAAAACATTATAATTTTCAATTTGAAACTTTTTCTATATATACATATTAAGAAAGTATACGTGGCTTCTCATTATATATATATATATATATATATATATATATATATATATATATATATATATAAAATGGATTAAGTTCATTTAATATATTTTCTGTTTGTATGTTATTTTTTAATAGGCACAATTTATTTAAGTAAATGGTTGTGGTTTTTAAATAAACAGTATTAATTACATTTACTGGCTTTTGAGTGCTTGAGAAATTTCGATGAAAATATGTGCTTCTCCGACAGGAATCGGACCTGCGTCTTATACGGAACCGTAAATAGATCTGATGTGCTATACGACTCAGCTACAGAGAAAGCGTCTGATTAGAAAAATCTACATTAAATTTCTCGAACATTCAGGCCGGTAAATGTAATTAATACTGTTTATTTTAAAAAAACAGATTTACTTTTTTTAAAAAAAAAAATTCAACTTAAATTTAAAAAAAAATATATATATATATATATATATATATATATATATATATATATATAAATTCCCAGCATGTCTAATCATACCAACATAACAAAGTCCGATAATGTCATAAACGGACGAAACACGTCGCACGAAAGCACTTTCCACTTTGTCATACATTTTTTTTAGACATAAAAATATATATCGTTATCTCATTCATATATATATATATATATATATATATATATATATATTAAAAAGCCATTAATACACCCACACGCATCTCATTTTTTCGCTTTTGATCTGATGGAGCCTAAACGGTGAAATGCATAATCAGATATATTTTGAAACACTTTCATAAACGTTTTCCAATTGTCAATAGTTTGAAACTTTGTCGGGATTATATACCTATTTTTTAATATATATATATATATATATATATATATATATATATATATATATATATATATATATATATAATATTATTTACCTGGCATAGATCCCATCCAACCGCCATGAAAAGTTGCATTAATTACTGCTAGGCCATTTCCTAGTAATATGGAATTCGTTGTTGACACTGAATCGACTTTTTGCTGATTGTATTGGCATTCCGACATTGTTGAATTAAACGCTGGAACTGTTGTCGCTACAATATGAAAGTAAAGAAAATAAACATTCAGAAAGAAAATAATGACTATCTATTCTTACATGTACAGTCACGTTCACTCACCCGCAGCGGGCATATAGCCCGAAATCATGAATAGCACGAATCCTAATATGTATTGTTTTCTGATACATGCATAACTAGTTTAATATATAAGTAAAGCACAATAAGTGATAGCAAGAAAAGTACAATCCTGGTTACTCTTCCTTTGTTAGCAACGTTCCTGTTTCTAACTCTTCCACATCCAGTAACTCATTGTGTCTCGGTGGTTTTATTGTCTTGCTTGGGGTGAACTTGATTAAAAGGAAAATACTGTAATAAATGTTATATGACGAATAGAAGATTTATCCTTACCGTAGAAGTAAAATAAGATATTAACAATAATAATTAATAATAAAATAAAATAATTATAAAAATCTATTGCAATAAAAGTTACCTGACGAATAGAAGATTGGTTCTTACCGTAGAGCTTATTAGGCCCAATAAAATATTAACAACAATAACTAATAATAAAATTGAACAATTATAACAATATAATGTTGGGACTTCGAAAATACACAAAAATAAATACACCTTCAAATTTCCTCTACAACTACAATTTCATCAAGTTAGATACGTAAAAGCAGACTTGGTGTCGCCTCAAGACAAAAAACATATTAAATTTTGTTTCCAGCCTATATAAGAACGAACCAAAAGCCGCACATAGCAAGTACACGTAGGAGTACACACATGTGTACTCACAGCAAGCACAAACAGGAACACACACGGCGATTTCACTTACTCACATAAATACTCCACTCCAAAATAAATAAATAACACTTACTAAAAATAAATAAGACTTGCCCCAAATAAAGCTTTCCCATTCGGACACTCCCCGGTATTCAGAAGAACCATAATCAGCAGCAGCCCGTGCAACACTATTAAGTTAAGAGGGATAGAATGGGCACCTCGAGGTAGTGTAGTGGCTAGCAAGCTTGTCTCGCTGAATAGTGAGTTCGATTTTCACTGGGTGCCTCATTCATTCGACCCTGTGCCACATCTAAGCTACGTCTTAGAAAATCACTATGAGAGAGATAGATTTGTTCTTACCGTTAATCTTATTAGGCAAAACAATTTTTTAACTGTTAGTTCACCCAATACAAACCCAAGAGCCCCTCAAGGTAGAGTGAGTCGATTGTTCTAACGAAGGGATAGTAAGAGAGTATTATATATTATCATAGTATTTCAGTTTGACCGTTTATATGACGTCACCTTGAGTGACATGAAATAGATTTCAATAAATGTGAGAAAACCAGAATTAAAAATCCGTTGCGTAACCACATCAATCCTTGAAAACGAATGTAGCAACATTCGAAAGTACTCGGGAAGAAAATGATAATGTAGAATAACTGTTAATATGAATTTTGGCAAATTTACTGATAACGCAAAATAAATTATTCGAAAATTTGAAAGATTTAATAAGAAATGATAGACAGAATTTATCCGTATTATTTAATAAAACATGTTTGAGAGAACACACACACAGACACACACACACATATATATATGAGTTGAAGATCAAATGTACATCAGATATGGAAAGGGTTCAGACAAGATGATGAAGTAAAATAAAGAACAAGTCGGAAACGTGACTCAATCTAACATGTTTCATCTGTATTTAAGGTTTCGTCAGGGATCGAGAATAGAATTGAAAAAAAAAGGCCGAGTGAGAGAGTACTGGTATGTTATGATTTTTGGGTCAGTTCTCATTGGTCAGACATATGTCACGTGTATTAACGCAATAGATAATATACAAATATGTGTGAGGAACATTTAGGACGCTATAATGTGTGAAACTGAAAGAGTGTGTAAGTAAAGAAGCGCTTGTGTGTCTAGGTGTATGTTGAACGATAACGTTAATTCATGTAAATGTATAAGTGTGCGTAGGTGAGGAATGTTTATAGATGTTACCCTCGTAAATGTCGGTGAAATGTAGCGATATGTTGCAATAATTTTATATTTGGTTGGATTTTTATATTCTCGTGTATGTGGAAAGTGTGTGTGGTGAATGTTTGTGGTCGTCAATTCTGTGTGAGTCAGTGAAACGAAGTAAGATCTTGTAATAATCTAGTTTTGGTTGGATTTAAGATTAAAGCATTTTCCATGCGTATTTTTCAAAAGGATTTGTAAATTTTCACTATTTTATGTATTAGATAGACATACGTTTGATTCATGAATAATGGATTTGTAGAAAGATGGTAATGTGATGTAATATTTTAAGCGATATGTAACTGAAATCATAACGATATGATGCAATAATTTTGTATTTGATTGGATTTTTATATTCTCGTCTATGTGGAAGTGTGGTAGTAATGCTTTAAATATATTTTCAAAATATTTTCTCCTTAAAGAAAATGAGGCTGAAAATCAAAGTTATGTCCCACGTCGTTTCGATGTAAGAAGTTCTTTTGACAACTAACCAAAAATCATATCAGTACCCTGCCGCTTTTCCTTTTTTCATTTCTATTCTCGTTCACAGACGAAACCTTAATAAAGGTGAAACATATTAGATTGAGACATATTTTCTACTTATATTCGTAAAAATAATACGCTACAATTTCCTTTTCCTTCTGCTGTGCGCTGATAGCTCAGGGTTAGAAATTCAAACTGATGTCAAACCGCACTGATGAGCTATGATAGAGCGAAACAGTCCTGTATGTGGACGACATATATATATATATATATATATATATATATATATATATATATATATATATATATATATATATATATATATATAGTGATAAGCATGGGATGTTGTAGCCGTTCGAGAGGGATTGTACGATGGATAATAATTCATTGTTTGCAAGGTCGCGTAGACGGTTCTGAATTTTGTCAAGGCTGGAAAGGGTGGGCCAAATTTATTGTCTATACCTTTTAGTAGCGGCTGCTTTTTCAGCCGTATATATATATATATATATATATATATATATATATATATATATATATATATATATGGATAGGGTTCGGACAAGTTGATAAAGTAAAATAAAGAACAAGTCGGAAACGTGACTCAATCTAACATTTTCACCTTTATTAAGGCTTCGTCAGGGATCGAGAATAAAATGAAAAAAAAGACAGAGAGATATTTTAATCCGTATATATATATATATATATATATATATATATATATATATATATACGGATTGAAATCGAAAAAGAAGGCTGAAAGCAGCCGCTCCTAAAAGGTATAGACAATAAAATTGGCCAATATTGTATTCATGGATTCTTCAACAGTATTAACGCAAATTAAATCGGCGAACAGAATTCGAATTCCGACAAAGTGTGTTACATCCAGTGCAAAGAAAATTATGAATCTATATCTGGGCTAGAACTGTTCATTATTTACATTATTCGGACTATTGTCCTCATCTTTGTCGCCATATTTATTACAACGCTTGGGTCGTTGTACGCTCCGGCCTTCTCCGGGTGGTTGGAATGTCGAACTGAACCCTTTATTTCGCTCACTGGGAAAAAGGCGTTAGTTAGATCCAGTGACAGGACCCAAAGAGTTTGAGTTCAATACCCGGTTAAGGCAGTAGAGAACTTTCAGAGGGAATTTAACAGGAGATAACTGATAACTGACATACATTAAACTTGGCACGTGGAACCAGAACCGTCTGCCCCAGTCAGCGAAATAAAGAATTATTTCTTAAGCCACAAGCGTTTTACTGGAAGGAGCTGCACCCTGAGAACAAAACTGGGATCTGGTCTGAGTTACAAAAATGCACCCTTCTGTTTTACAAACCATAAGAACATAAATAAAAATGTACAACAAATAAATAACAAAGAAAAAATGGAAGAGTATATACTCATCAATATAAGTGAAACTTACTTGAATCTATGAGTCTCTGAAAACTCTTGAAAAGCAGTCCGCCATATTCTGGTTCTTTTTCAGTAAACTCCTCTTCAGACATGTTGCACAGTTGGACGCCGGTCACATTCTGAAATGCTTCGCCACGCAGACGACTAAGGTCGACCCCTTCTTTCTCGACGGCGCTATAGAGCCAGTCAAGTACGTCATCGGTGGTCCACTGGCGAGGGTGTTTAGATGCCCACTTAGACATAGATAAGTCAAAAACTGCATTCTTTACACCTGAAAAAAAAGCGAAAAATTATGTATGGACATCCCATTGACAAAGTAAAAAGAGTGTTTGCTTAGCACACAACTGTTAAATAGAGAAAATACAAGGGGAAATATTGTATTGCGATGATCTTTATTTCGGTTCTTTTTCTACTTCTATCTGTCGTATCTATTCGGGACATGGACGATCATCGCTCCCTACAGCTTCCTGTTTGTAAGCAAAGTAAATTTTATCGTTTTACTCTCACTCCTAATCCCTGTTCTACCAACAAACTCGTTATATAGGTTAAGCGCTGTTTTCCTCTGCCCGTCTTGCCTTCAGTATATCTTGTGAGTGTCAAATTCTCCAAGTCCTCTTTCCTAATTTGGGGCCATAGAAATTTCAATTGTCTGTTTCTCATGTTAAGTATAACTATCCGTTTTGTTTCCATTTTTCCCTAAAACTTTCTCGTTATTCAAATGTTAAATCCATGGTATTCTCAGGGTCCTTCTGTAGAAATACGTTTCTGTTATCACAAGTCTCTTCTTTATCTGTGAGTAGATTGTTCAGCATTCACTACCATATAGGTGGATCAATATTATATAAATATCTAGTGCTCTTTTCTTTGTTTCTAACGAAATTTTCCCGTTTCTTAATTCTGTGCTTAGATTTTGGAAGGCGTCTTTCGCTATCCGAATGCGTCTTCGGATTTCGGACTCACATTTTTCGATCTCTGTTAAAACATTTTTTAGATATTTAATTCTTTATAATTGTTTGAATTTAGTGTCTCCAATTTATAGTTCCTTTTACTGACACCTGTACATCCTGTCTTCTTATAATTGATGCTTAGTCCTTTCTTCTCGCTTTCCTTCACTACCTTCTGTAGGAGTTCCTATAGTTACCTTTCTATGTTTGCTATCAGCACAGATTCACCTGCCTATCTAATGTTGTTAAGATTGAGACCGCACCTAATTTATCCTGGTCAATCAGTCAGCTATATGCCATACGTTATACACGCTTAGGCGATCATGTATATTTCTCTCGCAGTAGGTTGCCATTTCTTTCTGCAGTAGACCAGTTGCCATTCAAAGCTATAGATATGTCTATATATCTGTCCTGCTATTTACCCATATCTGGGGGTAGAAGAAGAAGAATCGTACCTTTCCCAAGGGTATTAGCACGTAAGTGAATGTAATAGATTCGACTGGAATTCGAACTTGAATCTCCGATTCCTCAATCCGAGCCGCTATTACTCCACCGAGCTGTAAGGGTTGAATAAGTTCTGTGAGAAAAAACATCCTGGTCTTATACTCCTTTCTATTTTTGTGCATTTACTGAATTCTATCTAGCTTTTCTATCCGCATGCAAGAGGTTTGCACTCACTATAAATTCTGGACTGTTTTTCATAAATAAATCAAGCTCCCCTAGTAGTTCGAATAGTTCTTTGTGAAGTACTTTATCAAACGCTTTTGGATAATTTATAAAACACAGGCAAATATCTTTCTGAATTTTCATTGCTCTTTCTGATATCAGTCTGAGCATAAATTTCACATTCCTTGTTCCGGTGTATTTACCTAAGGTGCATTGAGTTTGTTCTTATTTCTCATTTTTTAATGGAAAAATAACAAAATATTCACGAAAGGAAATACTGTTTTATATAGTTAGATAGAATTTAGAAAATGCTAATAAAATCCAAAAGAAATAACAAAAGAAGACCGTAAAGACGATTGAAGTTTAGGTTTACTTCATTTAACGACATATCAAACGTTGCCGGTTTATTTCATGTCGAATATAAATTTTATGAGACAAATCACAATGAATTAACAGATCACTAAACTGAGGTCGGATTGACACTAGAATGAAAAGGTAGATGCAAGTTTATAGTAGACTTAAAAGCGTCATCACAGGCCAGGTATATAATAGAGCAAAAATGATTAACGTAGGTTCGGTTCACACAAAAGTCAAGTAGATAGTTCTGTCTTCACTCGAGCCAAAACGGTAGATATAAGTCCGGTATGCACTTGTGAAAAAGCTAAACACTGATACTTTTTACTCTAGAGGAGAAAAAATAGACGTTAGTTCAGTTTACAATACAGTAAAAAAAAATATACATTGATTTGGTTTACAATAGAATTAAAAAGGTATACATAGGTTCGATATGCGCTAATAGCAAAAATCGATAAAGAATTATAGTTATAGGTATGCTTTACATTATGGTAAAAGAAGATTGACGTAGGTCGGATTTCCATTAGAGTCAAAAAGATTGACGTAGGTCGGATTTCCACTAGAGTCAAAAAGATAGACGGAGGTTCAATTTCCACTAGAGTCAAAAAGATAGACAGACATAGGTCAGATTGAAAGAGAAGATGGAAGAGAAGAAAAAAGGGAAGTAAGAAGAAAGAAAAGGAAGAAAAAGATAGGAAGAAAGAAGAAAAAGAGAGCAGAATAAAGAGAAAAAAGACAGGAAGAAAGAAGAAAAGCATAAATAGGAAGAAGACATAAAAGAAAAGACAGAAGAAGGAAAGAAAGAAAGAGAAGCAGACGAAAGAAGGTGGATGAGGAAAAGAACGTGAAGAAAAGAAAGAAAGAAACAAAGGAAAAGTAGAAAGGGAGAAAGAAGAAAAGAAGAAAAAGAAGAGGAAAATGCAAGATAAGGAAGAGACGAATTTGGTAAAATAGCTGTTGTGGAGTAGCTGAACACTTCCACAATATGGACTGTGTAAGACTATTTAAACAGCACTTACTGGAACCCAGGTGAGGCAGAGTCTCGTCTGGGGAAGTAGATAGCAACCCGACCCGTGTATGGTGAATTTTTGCCCGAGCCTATGGGCTCGGAACGCCCCATGTAAAAAAATCGGCCTTGTGTCACATCCCACCTTGTGGGATGATCTCAGATAAATACCAAGGAGTTAACGATTAACTGTTTATTATATTATTCTGTGTTTTCAACTATGTACCATATTATTCTCTGGAATAATTACTTCTAATTTTCTATATGTGTGTCAACCTTTCCTATTTACGACACAAAAATTGTTGTGAGTTCAAATCCTGAGCCGGGCAGTGTGTACTTGAACTCAGTTGAATCGGGTGAGCAATAGATGAGCAGTACTAAAAATAAGAACTAGACGAAATATCCCTAGACATGGACAGTCGAAAGAGAACAGTCTAGCCCCGTACATTGAATAAAGGATCTAGTTCAGAAATTCCTATAGGTTACTCAGATCAATATACATGATGAAGGCCGGAGGGTACAATGGCCGAAATGTTGTGATAAAAACAACAAAGATGAGGACAATAGTCCGAATATAAATAATGTAAATAAGGGAGAAAAGAAGAAGAAATAGATGAAGAGAGAGGAAGAGAAGAAAGAGAAAAAGAAGGAGGATAGAGAAGAGGAGGAGGAGGAGGAGGAGGAGATGAAGAAGAACAGAGAAAGAGGAAATGATTCTGAAAATTGTCACGTCTAATAAAGGAGGAATGTTCACTTATTAATAAAAAAACTCACTCGTATTTGTATCGGTGTTGCTGGACGATGATTCGTTGTTGGTGTTATATTGATTTAGAAATGAACTGAAAGTATTCTGTATCGTTGCGGGCTGCAGGCTTGTTGTCGATATGTTTTCAACTGGATGCGACTGAGAGTACGGTGACTGTGGGTGGGTGTGAACTGTGGGGCATTGGTCTTCGGTTGCAGTGGGTGGATCTAAGTCGATTAACGTCTTCTGAGGTGGCTGGTCGGTAATCTGGTCGTCTGTGTGGAAAATATCGCGCAAGAATTCGTAAGATAGTTCGTCATTCTCGAGCAGGCTAGTTAAATCCTGTAGATCCGAGTCGCTAAAATTTTCGGCATCAGGTACACAACTCTGAAAGAGTTCAAGAATAAATGTTTTAGAAGTCTGGGCTACTGTTGTTTCATAAGATGGCAAGGTTAATGACGAACCGTGAGTGCAGTGTCAATTGACCAAAGAACGCACCTTCGCCAAACTTACACGCTAGCAATTAGTACCAGAAGCAAGCACCTTTCTTTTAATAGGAATGGTTCTTAAATCAGAACAATTTCACAAATTTTTGAGGGGTGCTGAAATATTCTCGGTTTGATTAAGCACTTCGAAAGAATCGTTTGGTCTTTTGTTCCGATTTTGAGAAGTCTATTCAACCAAGAACTTTTCAGCACCCCTTCGAACATTGAGCCTTCTTATGCGTAGAGATATGTTCGAAGACCCACTGTGAATATCTGAAACCACATATGAGACCGAAATCAGTATATATTGATCTATATTTACATAGATACCTACGGTGAAGTATTATTTATGAACTAGACACAGTAAAAGATACATTGATGACATGGCGTTCATAGTTGGGAAAAGAATGTCCTTGAACAAAAATCAGCATCCACTACCAAGTGTTCTAAGAAACAAGACTAAAGATAAACCTTTCCAAAACACAAACTTTGATCTGGAATTGGAATAAAAGCAGTGACGGCACATACCTTGAATCCTTCATAAACAGGTGGAATTCGTAAATGCTAAACACTTCAGATACCTTAACGTATTGAGTTATGACAAATTTAGGAAAGAGAACATCAAATAGGAATCTAATCTGAAGCGCAGATGGACCAAAATCAGTATATATTGGTCTCTATTTACATAGATACCTCCGGGGAAGTATTATTTATGAACCAGACATAGTAAAAGATACGTCGATGACTTAGGCGTTTATAGTTGGGAAAAGAATGCCCTTGAACAGAAAAGAGAAACAGTGAACTGGAATGAAAGCAGTGACGGCACCTACTCTGAAGCCATCATCAAAATTCATGATGTGGAATTAGTAAATACTAAACACTTCAGATACTTCGATGTATGCATCAGTTATAACGAATTTAGAAAAGAGAACATTAAATAGACTATGCTGGGGTCGTCGTTTTTTTTAATAGTCTAAATAGTACTAATTTCGGTTGAAATTTATAAAATCTTTCTATTAAAACAAATTTTCAGGAAAATAGTTTTCTCAAGTTCGGTAACTGTTATCGTTCTTTTCAGTATTGATGGGAGTTTGCTTCCTAAGTGTTGTAACATACCTACGGACGATAATGGGTATGTCCGCATTCACATAAATACAATAGTAAGTACTGTATGTTGGTCTGCACTTGGAGATTTGTTTCCAGCTGTGCTGGTCAAACTCTCTGCCTAGAAGGCAGAGAGAATCCCTAGACGAGGCTATGTCGGAGGGCAGAGTTTGCTCTCGGGAAACAGCTACCCGACCTCGTTTTCTACGGGCTCGGAAACCCCACATTAAATTCGGCCTTGTGCCACATCTGACCGTGTGGGGTGGTTGGTAAATATCCTGCAGTTGGAGATTCATTGTCGAATTCAATTGACCTATTTCTAGCAGTTGACTACTTTTACGCGCCGCTGGCGAATCTTATATGTATTGTTCTTGTCCTAAGTATTATCGTTCATTACCAACCTTCGTGTGATTATTCTGTTCAGTAACCTTCCCTAGGTTACAACACTAAGTTTTGCAGGAAAATAGGTTTCTCAAGTTCAGTAATTGTTATCGTTGTTTCCATTCAAAACCTATCGGATCAAGAATTTTGTCAGCTATTTTCTCTTTGCCATCCAAAACTCAAATTTGACAAAATTAATTTTTCTACTCACTAAAACCTTAAATTAGCCTTTCCCCGGTTGGCTAACCAATCAAAAAAATGCCTATGTTAATCTCTATCCCTGTTTTGCCTATTCATAACTTGAAAATGCGCTAATATGAACAGCCATTTGACCTTTCAAATTTATCCTAGCTAGCACTCGGTGGACTTTTTCTTTGCGCACATACATACAAGCGTAGATGTGAAGAGATGAGCACTGATCAACTTAAACAGTCTATACCAGATGTCCGTATTTCCGGCTGGAACAGTTTTTGCTGGATGCTAGGATTACTTTTATTATTTTTAATTCTATATAATTTATTTTATACAACGTATTTATGTTATCGTTTTATTTTATTTATAATTATTATTATTATTTTATATTTTATTCTTATTCATTTATAATAATAATAATAATAATAATAATAATAATAATAATAATAATATCCCTACAAGTTCACCAAAACCATGTTCTATTTTCAAAAGGTATACGAAGAAAAAAATTACTCTGCTACAGTCAATAAAAATTCAGAAGAAAGGCTTTTTTGTGTGTGAAATATATATATATATATATATATATATATATATATATATATATATATATATATATATATATATTACTTACGGTATTGGCGATAGGCATTGTGTTGTATGTGGTCCACTGATTCAGGTGGCCAAATCTTGGCGTCTGTTGGATAGTTTCTGAACAAGTGATATGCAATTCAGGGGTTCTTGAATAACGCTCGGAATTTTGACCTAGAAAAAATATAACAAAGGAAGTTCATTTATGTGTTTGTTATACACATCGAAACACTCGTGTACAGATCTAAAAATTGGCTTGCGTAATTATTGGACACAAAGCAAAAACTTAGCCTATTTTTTTTTGCTTTTTCTAGAGAAAGAGTCGCTCTACTGTTCATCCGGTAGAGTGAGTTTATAGCTGTTGTTTTAAAAATGAACATTGTTCGGTAAGAGATTATAATTTATCTTTTATAATAAAATATTTTTTTAAAATCAGTATCACCCCAAGCAAGGCCACTAAAACATAAGGAGTTACATGGCGTGGAAGAATTAGAAACAGAAACATTAATAATGAGCAGAAAGAGAAAAGTGTAACACGAGGACAGTAGATAGCTGATATTTAAATTTTTACAGATTGAAATAGACCGGAAGTTATAGAACCGGAAGAGAGTTCCACAAGCGAGAATTGCGAAGAAAGATACTGTTAGCATAGAAGTTGTTACGGCTATATCTAGCCAGCTCAAATCTAAATTGATGAGATTTCGACGCTTAAATTCATAAAGTTTAGGTACCATAGCGAAGTCCGATAATTATTGGTAAAAATTACAAAATGTGGCACAAAGCCAAAATGGTGAATGGAGAAAAGGACGGTTTTCTTCAGTCTTAAATTTAAACTTAAATTTAGCCACAATCACTGACCCAAACATAACCACAATATTCCTTACACCAAAACAACACATTCTTACTTAACATCTGTCTATATTTCTGAGATGAGCTATTATATACATTATTTAGACTATTGTCCTTATCTTTGTCGTCATATTACAACGTTTCGGCCTTCAGGTGGTTGGAATGTCGAACTGAACCCTTTATTTCGCTCACTGGGTTAGACTGTTCTAGTTCCACGTTTTTAATGGATGTCAGTTATCAGTTATCTCCTGTTAATTTTCCTCTGAAAGTTCTCCACTGCCTTAACTAGGTATGGAACTCACACTCTTTGGGTCCTGTCACTGGATCTAACCAACGCCTTTATCCACTGTACCATGTGTCTTACTTAACATTTTGCTCCATCCAATATAATACTTCATTGTCTCTACGAAAATCCTAACCAGTCGCGATATGTACAACTTCATATCTGTGGGCGGAGGGGAATAAAACAACAATTTAAAAAATCTAAACCCCAATGTGTATCATAGCGAAGAGATTATCGGAACAATTACCATGAAAGTATCTATAAAAAAAAGGTACAGAGAGGCAACTTTACGGGGTTTGGCAAAGATTATTCTTCTTCGTCTATATGCCGTTCCTTTCATGACGTTGGCGATCATGTCTCTTCACAATTTTCTGTCCTTTGTAACTTAGAAAATTTGGCCTTTTTGTTATATCAACTAAAACCTGTTCTGCCATCCATTTACACAAACTCATTAGGTAGCTGTCTTCCTCTATCCCTCTTGCCTTCAGTATGTCCTTTGAGTGTCAAATTTTCCGAGCCCTCTTTTCTCATTACCTGCTTTAGAAATTTCAGCTGTCTCTTTCTGATTTTAGGTATGTGCCGTTTCCATTTTCGCTAAAACTTCGTCGTCCATCGTAGTCTTCAGTCCATGGTATTCTCAGCATCTCTCTGTAGAACCACATTTCTATCGCTTCAAGTTTCTTCATTTGTGTGGAGATGGTCCAGCATCCACTGCCATATAGGGAACAGATTACATAAGAGTTCAGTACTCTTAGCTTTGTTTCTAATTTTTCTCTTTCTTAATTCTTTGCTTAGATTTTGGAAGGCCTTTTTCGTTATCCCAATCCTTCTTTGGATGTCGGTATCACACTTTCTCGTCTCTGTTAATACACTTATTTAATCATTGGAAAATTATTCGTTGCCAGAAAAATATGAAATTTATTTTTTTTCTTTTTATGCTCGTAATTGCTATTACGCAGTTATGTACATGACCGGTGTCGCTGAAATTCAATATTGACTCACAGCTTCATGTCTCGCATTTTTCGCCTGTGGAACTCCCTCCCCATTTCTTGTTTTCCTGATAACTATAATCTCCAACTATTTAAATGTAATGTCAATCGACGTCTCCAGATGCCCTGATCTATCCCTTAACTGTCTCTTCATCCTTTCCTCTATCATTCCTCTTTGTTCTCGCTCCTACTCTGAAACCCTTTGTGTGCTAGTGGCTTCCCGCCTTGCTTGGGGTTGAATGCTTAAAAAAAAAGTGAACAATGACAATAACATATTTTGAAAAGAAAAATGGCATTTCTTATTAATTTCATTTTTTTCACTTTATTTATTAGACTGCATTTTTTATTGGACAACTTTTCAAGACGATATATACAGAGTGTCTGGAAAGTTACTGTGCACTTTTCTAATCATATTTTTTATATTTCAGATTTCAACTCAATATGGTTTTAACAACTGAAGCACGTGTGTTTCTTAACGAACACGTATTTCAAGAAGGTGGTCGACACACAGATTTGGTCCTACAGCGTTATTGTTGATAAATTTTCAGATACACCTGTTCCACATCGCAATGCAGTTTTTAACCATGTTGATAAATTTTGGGAAACTGGATCAGTGGACGATGACAAACGACGTGGAAATCCAGCAAAGTCATCGGAGGAGAAACTGTTGGATATTTCTGGCAGTATCTTAAAGTAGTTATTAGCGCATTACCAAGATATTGGTCTTGGAACTGCTCATAAGGTAACCAGACAAAAATTAAAACTCTTCCCATACAAAATAATGGCGACCAACTGACAGCGGTGTTCAGAAACAAAATAAAAAGGATCAAAGCCTAAATTGATTCTAATGGGCGCCAATTTCCGACATTGTTTATCATTTTCATTCCTATTCTCCTCTTGTATTCTATACTGAAACACGTCTGTTAATAAAAATATAAGTGCATAATGACTTTGAGAACAACACACACACACATACACAACACACAAACATATAAATATATATATATATATATATATATATATATATAAATGACGCGTATCGTCCAATGTGGACTTTCTCAAGGCAAAAAACAAAAATGAATTTATTTAAACAAAGTAACTAATAATAGCAAAAACAAAATGTCCTTGTGTTAGTATTAGTTACTTTGCTTAAATAAATTCATTTCGTTTTTTGCCTATTGTCATTAATATTTATAAATATTGTCTTTTCTACAGGTTCACTCTTAGAAATTCTTGTATATATATATATATATATATATATATATATATATATATATATATATATATATTGGATTGTCTGATTAACTCGTTCTTTTTTTCCATTTATTTATTTTAATACATTCCCGGAAAGAGAAATCGATGCACCAATTTCGAATTCTGGTTGAGTTAAATTTCGCACAAATACCGTTTGTCCCGGGTAAGACGTTAAACTACGTCCAGCAGCAAGGCTCTGATCAGGAGGTTTTGAGGAGCGTGGAACCATCTCTTAATTGGTGTTCCCAGGTCCACCCTGACCCGGGGTGGTAGCACCTGTTAGGGTCCCAGCTATGCGAAAATATTTAACTATTACCAGCAATGCATTTTTGAAAAAAATTATTACCAGCAATACAATTTTGAAGGAAATATATTACCAGAAACAGATTTTTGACAAAACAAAATATTACCAGCAATAAAATTTTTTGTCAGCATTAAATAACCCATTGAGGTTGATATGCTGTAAAACAAACCAAACCAACAAATACCGTTGGAAAAGCTATGAATTCATCTCTGCTCCTCCCAGTTATAGGTTAAATAGTATAGCTGACTGTGTTCTCATGCTTTGAGGTGGAAACCAGTCTGGGAGAAGGAAAACTAAGCTGAAGGAGGATAAGTTTCGTTAGGCTACCTTGCCTAAGGTAGGACACTACTATTATGGCCGCAGTACACATGGTGTCTCTATGTATTTAATGGGTTACGAGAGACTCACACACCTGACCCACCCACCTGAAAAATAACATTCTCTATGACGCTTGTTTTTGTTGGAACAAGTGCTTTCTCTCTCTCTTTCTCTCTCTCATACACACATAATGTATATTTTGAAAAGTTACTTTCACTAAGAGTACTTTTAAATTATGTATAATTAATATATATATATATATATATATATATATCATCCACGAACAGATTGTTTCGCTGTATCATAGCTCATCAGTGTGGCTAGACTATATATATATATATATATATATATATATATATATATATATATAGAATTAGGATTTAAGAAACAGCAGATATTTTTATATATAGCGCTCAATATTAAAAAAATTGAAATAATATTAAAAATAGTGTTAACAATATTACATGAAAAGATTACTTAATTGATATTTGAAAGTTAAGTAATATAATAATAATAATAACTATATATATATATATATATATATATATATATATATATATATATATATATATATATAGGATTAATACAAATCAAATTTGTCACTTAGCTGATTGATGTTATAATCAGCACCTCAACTCCAGAGTTTCATCCACAAATCTTTTATTAATCGTTCAGTTCACATGTCATGCGGTTTCAGCAATGAACTCCCGTTTTTCTCATATTTCGATATCTTTATACTAATGCGCTAATTATTGTTATTAGGGTGATTTTTTCCCTTTTTGTGTGTATGTCGTGTGGTTATTTCCTGTTTATATTTGTAAATGTTCAAAATGTAATTAAGCAATAAAAACGGACATGTCAGAACAAAAAGAGAGAGAAAAGTACAATTAAAATCTGATCCTAGACACGAGACAGCTGTTTTTGTTTTTGGTAAACCCGTTTCTATATTATCACATTAATATTATTTTCTCTGTCAAATTTTATTCTTGTTTTAACATGCCACTTTTTATCGCTCTAATATCTATCGCTCTAATATCTATCTATCTATCTATCTATCTATCTATCTATCTATCTATCTATCTACGCATTATCGATTTAGACACAGAGGAGCAAGGTCGATTTTACTGTTTTTAAACTTGCTAATCGAAACGCTCCTCTGAGGCTAAATCGGTAAAGCACGTCAGGCTATATGACGGTTCTGTATAGGATACAGGTTCGATTCCTGTCGGAGAACGCATATTTTCTATGAAAATTTCTCGGACATTAAGGCCAGTAAATGTCGTTAATACTATTTTTTATAAACAGAGCATTTACTTAAATATTTGTATCTATAAAAAGAACGTATAAACATAGAAAATGTCTTAAAATAATTGTCGGACTTTGTCCATTTCATTATATATATATATATATATATATATATATATATATGTGTGTGTGTGTGTGTGTGTGTGTGTATGAAAAGTATATTTAGGCAGAAAGGATTACTTCAAATAAATTTTGTAAAATTCAGTTTTTTACGATTGTTGAATCAGGTGCGAAAAATTATGCATAAAGTGACCAAAGTACTTTCGAGTATTTAAGTCGTTATCATACCAACAACACCCTGAATAATAATAAAGAAGATAGTCAAAAGTACTTGAACAAAATAAGTGAAAATATAACATTCTTGGCTGATTGATCTGAAGAGGAAAGACTATATATTGATAAAATCTAAAGAAGAACAAGCAATATTATTGGTCCTGATCTGAAGAGGAAAGACTATATATTGATAAAATCTAAAAAGAAGAATCTGAAGAGGAAAGACTATAATTGATAAAATCTAAAGAAGAACAATATTATTGGTCCTGATCTGAAGAGGAAAGACTATATATTGATAAAATCTAAAGAAGAACAAGCAATATTATTGGTCCTGATCTGAAGAGGAAAGACTATATATTGATAAAATCTAAAGAAGAACAAGCAATATTATTGGTCCTGATCTGAAGAGGAAAGACTATATATTGATAAAATCTAAAGAAGAACAAGCAAAAGACTATATATTGATAAAATCTAAAGAAGAACAAGCAATATTATTGGTCCTGATCTGAAGAAAGAAGAGGCAAAAGATCTGAAGAGGAAAGACTATATATTGATAAAATCTAAAGAAGAACAAGAACAACTATATATATAAAATTGGTCCTGATCTGAAGAGGAAAGACTATATATTGATAAAATCTAAAAAGAAGAATAAGGTCCTGATCTGAAGAGGAAAGACTATATATTGATAAAATATTATTGGTCCTGATCTGTCGTCTAAAGAAGAACAAGCTTCAGATCTGAAGAGGAAAGACTTTTTCACCGTCGTAATATATTTTCCATGTGATCCTTTTCAGCTTATAAATCACCGTCGTAATATATTTTCCATGTGCCTTTTCTATAAATACATTCATGGTGATTGTTAGGATGAATTCTTCGCTATGGTACCTAGACGTCTTGAGTTTAAGCGCAGTACTAAACTGACATCAATTTACATGCTAGCAGTTTCTTTTCTCGTATTTCTCGCTTGTGGAACACTCTTCCGACTTTCCAGCCAACTTCGATCTTCAAAAAGTGAAATGCTATGTCAATCCTTATCTACTGTTTTCCTGATCACTCTTCTATTGTTCTCGTTCCTTAATAATGTTTCTGTGTTCTAATTCTTTCACATTCATTGACACCTTGAGTCTTAGTTCATTCATCATTTCAATTCCAATCTCACTGAAACTCGCACGCCCATCTTCCCACACCCGTATTAAAAATCCATATAGATCACACAGACATATTAAGAACAGCGACTTCTAAAGAAATCTATAAATATGTTTCGTGGAATAAAAAAGTTGTCCGTATGGAGACAGTGGACAAAATGGACAATTTTTGAACACCCCTAATCCTGCCAAGCGAAAAAATGTAAGAATGTTGGAAAAACCAAATAAAAATATCAAATTTTCCTTGTCTGTCATATCCGCGAAACATGTTTAAAAGAAAGATTGCTCTCTCTCTCTCTCTCTCTCTCTATATATATATATATATATATATATATATATATATATATATATATATAATAGGTTTTAAAATTACCTCATAGTTATGGTCATTTTCACCGTATAAGTTTAGATTCCCTTGCAAGGAAATCTTAACTTGTAAGGTGAAATGATCATAGCTATGAGGTAATTTTAAATTCCTATTGCATGTAATTTATATGCTCTGTTATAATAAATACATTGAGCTCTCTTTGTGGATCAGTTTTAATATTTTATATTATTAGGATTCCTTGGATTATATACCAATGGATCATATATATATATATATATATATATATATATATATATATATATATATATATATAAATAAAAATAAAAAGAATAGAGAAAATATATTATTACCTATGGGATTTTATGTGTTTGATATTCTTTAATAATAATAATAATAATAATAATAATATATATATATATATATATATTATTTCAGTAATTTCTACACAAATGAAATTCTTGACAAAATCCAAAGAAGGCTCTGTAATGTAAACGATCCTGACCAGGTATCTGGACTTCAGTCACTTTCTCATTGATGTGACGTGGCTTCCCTCTATCTTTTCTAGACATATTTTCATGGCAACTGCTCTGATAAGCTTTTTTCACTGGTGCTTCGACTGCATGAATTTAAGTGTGCCACTAGACTGACATGCAGGTCCCACACTTTTACTGTTGAAACAGTTAAATGCAACCGCCACTTCTACCCAAACAGTTTCTTCTCTCGCACTTCCCGTCTGCGAAACTACCTTCCTCTTACTTGCTTCCCTAATAACTACAATCTTCAAAAATTTAAATGCCTCATCTATCTTCTGTCTTCTTGAATCCCGTTCATCTTTTGTCCTTTCCCCAATACTTAGACTGCATGCTAGTGACATTCTCGCGTTACTTGTAGTAAAATAATTAAAATATGTAAAGTAGATGAAATAATCTTTTTTTTTTTTTTGCATGGTACTAGATTGGCAACTAGGTCTCACCGCTTTATTGTTGAATCAGCTCAATATAACCGTATGTTCTATTGTAACAGTTTCTTTTCTGGCACTTCTCGCCTGTGGAACTCCTTTCCGATTTCTTGCTACTCTGCGCTTACAGTCTTCAAAAATCTAAATGCAACGCTAATCGCCATCTTCTGTCTTCCTAAGTCCTATTCTTTTATTGTCCTTTCACTCCGCCCTTCTAAAATATTCTCTTTCACTCCCAGTAACCTCTTGCGTCCTAGTGGCATTATCACCTTTCTTTGGGGTGAAATGATTAAAAAAAATACTGAGAATTGAGAACCGTCTGTGGTTGTTATCGTTTTAAATTTAGAGTTGTCCTTCTTCAAGACTGACTGCCAACCATGACAAAAGAACACAGTCTGCCCTGACATTTAACAAAGCTAAAGGTATTTGTGCGTAAGTGAACGTACTGAACTCGACTAGTGTTCGAATACGGTTCTCCCACCCCGATCCACTATCCACTACACTACCCGCCCACCCTATTATCCATAGTATTGATTGAACAAGGTGAATCAAATAAACAAATTAAATAAACATCATTCATTTATTTCACTTATTAATTAACATACATTAATATTTTTTACAATGAGGTTTACCCTGTACAAGGATCAAGAGCCACTCGAGGTAGATGGTTACTGTTATGGCCCAGGTCCTTGTACCAGGGTGATGGTCCAAGGTAGAACCAATAAAGAAGAACTCGAACACGGATATGGAATAACACAGATATATTACAAACAGGAATATATACAGAGAAGTAGAAAGTGTTAGTACGAACAATCAGGTTTAGTAGAGAGAACAATGTAGTCTCGACCAGTATCACTATTCCAATGTCTTGCAGTAATTGTCTGAACGCGACTCTGTTTCGGACTGCCTCTGACTCGACTGACTGACTCGCTCACGGACTTCACTCCAGACTTCAGACTGAACGGTATTTAGTCACCCCAGGAGGGCATCATATGGCACAAGGCCGGTTTAACTTGGGACCTCCGAGCCCGTGGGCTCAGCCAAAAATATGCCCTTTGAACCCGTATACACGGGCTCAGGGTCGGTTTACCTGCCCGAAAGAGACTCCGCTCTTTGGCGTAGCCTCGTTCGGGTTCCTCCCCGCCCGAAGGCAGAGAGTTCAACCGGTCAGCCGGTCGCCCGACTTCAGGCTGAACTCTCTGTTTCCTCTTAAGGCGCAGTATTTATTACGTATAGAATAGTTCATTATGTTATTATGGGTAAGGTCCCATAACGGTTACATAGTAAGCGACACAGTTTATGGGAGTATGTGGGGAAGATACCAGTTAACCTTAGACTTGAACAGGTTAACATTGTAGAGATCGGGAAGCCTCCTCTTGGGAGTTAGTTCCCCAAAGCAGCGGTTCGTGGAAGAAGCTACTGGAGTGGCACTTACATCTCACCAATGGAATAGCAATGTGCGTGGCATGGCGGATCTTAGCCGTGAAAGTTAGAACTGGTGGAACTAAAAATGTAGTTCGTCTGAAAACTTTTCATGGAAATAGCGGTAGAGCGGCGAGAGTCTTGTGACGTTTCGTCTGTGGGTAAGGCGTTGTAGGGTGGAACATAATTTATCACCCCAAGTAGCAAAGCTTTTCTGTTTTAAGTGAAGGTGCCAGCTACTAAGTATATTTATATCTTTTTCATCGTTGACTCGCTTTTTAAAAAGGCACCTTCAAAAATTCTGAGACTAATTGTCTGGGCTTAATTTCTGGTCGTGTCAAATAACACTAAACTGTTCGGTAATGTAACCAAGTGACGCATTTATCTTGAGGTGCCTCGCCCCCTGAACAAAAATAAAGGTTGATTTCTAAGGTGCTTGAGTGTGTTTGGATCTCGGTCTATTTTCAGTTGGGAGAAACGAAAACCAAAAATCAAGGTCGCTCATTGTGCTATGGCAAGGGCATTGAAATGTGAAACACCTGAAAAGCAATAATACCTGTCCTTTGTTAGGGGAGAGAGACAGAGGAAAAAGCTGAGAAAATTTACGCTTTTATATTATATTTAGAATGTTACAAGTGGTTCATATAATGTTTTAGGTGTGTCCTAAATAACGACAACGTTCTCTACGGTCATATGAGTTAGAAAACAAACTAATGTAAATTTAAGGATCACGCATTTAATGTAGAAAAACGATGCAAGTCTTCAATCCGGTTGACTGTAAATTTAGTTTTCAATACAGTTTTGCAATCAAAGCCCCCTGGCGTGTGGCTGTAATCCCCGCGAATCTCAAAGTATGGATAAGATAAGTGAACATATAATTTTACTAAATATTTCAGTCAGT
Organism: Acanthosepion pharaonis; assembly: GCA_903632075.3. Classification (NCBI taxonomy): domain Eukaryota; kingdom Metazoa; phylum Mollusca; class Cephalopoda; order Sepiida; family Sepiidae; genus Acanthosepion; species Acanthosepion pharaonis. The sequence continues at coordinate 851,942 of CAHIKZ030000879.1, forward strand.
TATGTGCCATGGGTGATACACGCTTAGGCGATCATGTATCGAAAGATACATGATTGACGAGGCAGATTGTTTTCCCGCAGTAGGTTGCCATTTCTTTCTGCGGCAGACCAATTGCCATCCAAGGCTATAGAACCCGGTCTCTCCTGCTATTTACCTATAACTGGGAGGGGAAGAAGAACCCGGTCTGTCCTGCTATTTACTCATAACTGGAAGGAGAAGAAGAGGAATCATACCTTTCCCAAGGGTATTAGAACGTAAGTGAATGTTATGGATTCGGTTGGAATTCGAACTCGGCTCTCCGATTCTTCAGTCCGAGCCACTTATCCATTACTCCACCGTGTCTATATTGTTTAAAGTACATTATTTATAATTTGCTATATATTTGTAGGGCAGAGTACTCAATGTGCGAGATAGAACGCTTATAGATATACACAGTGCAAACATGGGAATAAGCACTGCATGGTGACTGTCTGTTTCCCATCTTAATCTGATCATAAGTCCATGTTCGAAGATCGTATTGAGGCGTGAAAATGACAGTCACCATCCAATATTGATTACAATATACAGACACTCTATAAGTGAAGACTCACTTTCTTACGCACACACATACACATATTTTCTCTCTCGCGTGTATAGGCGTGTAAACGAAATAAATACTGTTTAGAATAAACCGAACGACTACTGAATCCCAGCCGCTATCCATAATATATTATATTATAAATTTTTACTTTTTTTCCAGTCGAATCCATTACATTCACTTATGTGCTAATACCTTTGGAAAAGGTATGAATCCTCTTCTTCACTCTCCCAGCTATGGGTAAATAACAGGACAGCCCATTGCATCATGTGCCGCAATCTTCATAGAAAAATAAACCGAACGTCTACTGTCCGTCCTGGGTAAGACGATAAACTACATCCAACAGCAAGGCCTCTGATCAGGAGGTTTTGAGGAGCGTGGAACCACATTCTTAATTGCTGTTGTTCACAGGTCCACCCTGATCCGGGGTGGTAGCACCTGTTAGGGTCCCACCTATGGGCAAAGAGTTAACCCCCAAACTGGAGTCAAAACACTACGAAAGTGTAAAAATAGATTTTGATACCAGAAATACTCTGTTAAAAAAAATATTATCAGCAATAAATTTTTGAAGGAAAAAATTATTACCAGCAATACATTATTACCAGCAATACATTTTTGGAAAAAAATTAAAAAATATTACCAGTAATACATTTTCTAAAAAAACATTGCCAGCAATAAAAATCTTGTCGGCATTAAATAACCCATTGAGGTTGGTATGCCGTAAAACAAACCAAACCAATCTACTCAAAGAAAAATTTATTTGGATGAATTCTTGCAGCCTAAATATACACTAAATATATAACTCTAGAGACACTGTGGACTAATGGATAGCGGCTCGGATTGAGAAATCGGAGAGCCGAGTTCGAATTCGGTTCGAATCCATTACATTCAGTTACGTTGGGAAAGGTATGAACCCTATTCTTCTCCCTCCAGCTTTGGGTAAATAGCAGGACAGACCGGGTTCTATATCTTGGTTGGCAACTGCGGGAAAACAATCTGCCTCATCAGTGATGTATCGAAATTATATGTATTATGTGCCTATTATGCATCATGTATGGCACGTAGCTGACTGAACCGTCAGATCTCTTTATTCAAACATCAAACACAACGAAAAAAGCACTTACTAAAAGAACAAAACAAACCCACCCACTGAAATAATCAAAAAACTTATGGAACATATTCTTACATTTAATACTTTCGATTTCAATAGAAAACACTAACTACATGTAAAAGGATGTGCCATGGGCACCGTTGCAACTCCATCATATGCCACAATCTTAGGCAAATTTGAGGAGACACATATTTATCCCTTCATCGGTAACGGCCGCATATTCTATGCAAGATATATCGATGATATCTTCTTCATACACTGTTATAGCGGAACACACCTATTCTATAGTTAATAGACTCTCCCACCTATAATAAGTAGGAGTAATAAGAGTAACGGGGAGTCGCTCAGTGGGTCGGTCAGTCAGTCGATGCGGACGACCGTTAGTCGGATACTAAAGTATCAGCGACCACAACTAGATTTCTCTGCGCCATTACCTATTATGTCAAGTTCCTAACGTTTTGTACGTCGAACCTATTTTAGGGCCGACTTAATACAAATACAAGCCTCCACTGTGAAACCACTCCATAACATACACATGGGCAATGAAGAGAAACTTACTGAATTCCTTATGACCCTAAACACGGTACACGACTCCATCAAGTTCGACCACGAAAAATCAACAAACTGTAACATTTTTAGACACCCGCATCTATATCGATAAAACCCGAAAACTACAAACGACAGTAAACACTAAAATCACCGACACCCACAACTACACCCAACAGTCTTCCCACCCAAAACACTTCAAGGAGAGCCTTCCCTATTCACAAGCACTTAGACTCAGAAGGATATGTTCCAACAATGAAGAACTAAATAAACACACTCAAAATCTCGAGCATCAATTCACAACACGTGGCTATAAACAACACCTAATTAGGGAAAAAATAAATAAAGCCTTTTCCACACCTAGAGAAGACGCCCTAAAATATAAAATTAAAACTAAATCCAAACACATCTCTCTCGTAACCACTTGCAACACCATTCATCCTCCACTATCTCAGATAATCAAAAGCCGCTGAGAAATACTACATCTCAAACCAGACCTAAACACTTTGAGGAACCCGGACTTCTAGCATATCGTAGACCTAAGAACCGTAAGGAAATTATAGGTAGTAACCAAATTTCAGACGATAAGGTAACCTGTAAAAAAAAGAATAAAAACAACAGGATTTTTCCAACCATGTAACAACTATGTTGTAACGACATTAGACATACCAATTCATTCACTAGCTCAGTCACTAAATCTACTTTCAAAATCTATCACAACTCTAACTATCGAAGTCATAACATAATTTAACTATTAGAATGCACACTATACCAGAAACAATATGTGGGAAAATCTGAATGGCCCTTTCACTACAGAATTAATAATTATTGGAATCGGATCAAGTGGGCTCCCTACAAAAGATTATTACCTGTAGAACAACATTTCCGCCTAGAAAAAAAAACACGATTTTAATTCACTATTATAGAAAAAATATAAATAGACACAAAAGAAAACTTTAGAAAAATACTAGAGGAACATGAAGACAAATGTATTTTGCGCTTCAAAACACTTTGTCCAGACGGAGTTAACCACAGATTAAACAACAAAGATAAAATTAATATGTAATCCTATAGATCAACCCCGACCCACATTTCTCAACCACACTGGACAGACATGCTTGCAGACGTATTGAGGCCTCCCATAAACACGCACTCACACAAATATATACGCACACACATGACACACACTCCCCCAAAACTAAAAGATAACATACACATCCCGTTCCCAGCAACCAATAAAGCTGTCAAAATGACTAAGGAGGGATTTCTGAGATTCAGGAATCTCCCAACCTCTATTAAAAGAAAACACATGAAAGAGACCATTTAACCAATACAAGGATTGACCAAAATTAACTATATATATATATATATATATATATATATATATATATATATATATATATATATATATATATTGTGTGTATTTAGGCAGCATCTTTTCATTCATACACGTTTCATTATCAGACGTTATGAAAAAATTTACATAAAATAAATAGACAACACTTGTCTATATTATTTAATGAAATGTATATATATATATATATATATATATATATATATATATATATATATATATATATATATATATATATATATGTTAAAAAAACAAAACAAATGAAAACTACAAAGTCCACTTTCTTCAAAGAGAGTCCCTCACTTGTTAGTTCGTTATTACTAACAAGCAAGGATTTCTTCTCCTGATGATGGCCATGCTGGCCGAAAATAGTTGAGGAACCTAATTTAAATCAAAGAAGAAATGACTATAACTTTTTTCTGGTTAGAAAATTTTCAGTTAGATGTTTCGGCTTATATGTAATTCTTTATAGAATTGAACAAAAAACTCATAATCAGGTAATCTGACAAACGTAAAGTAAGAGTAAAATTTAACATTATAATTTCATATCTAATCAAAAAATGTTTAAATGTTTTGAGAGAAAACTAAAGATATGTTACCGATTCCCATGTGGCCTGTTCTTGAATTATGCTATGAACTAAAGGAAGACAAAATAAGTTGTCGTCTCTATTTTTAAGAAACAGGTCTGCAGAAATATTCTTTTTTTTTAACACACGTTTTAAAAGTATGTGGTTACTTGTGAAATGCAGAGAAAATAGACTTTTCTCTGGCTATTTGTAGATTAGTAAACAAATTAATTTAGGTCAGACTTTTTTTTAGATAAGCAATTATCATTATTATATGCTTTGTTATTTGGACAAGCATGTTTAACTTGGTTGTTATAGTCACATCTCAGCTTGTACCGATTTATCTTATCGGTATTTTTGTGATGGGGAATTACCATTATTATATGCTTTGTTATTCAAACCAGGATCTTGGTTGTTATAATCATAAAGTTTCGGCTCGTACCGATTTAATAATCTTTATCAGTATTTTTGAGATGAGGAATTATCATTATTATACTTTTGCTATTCAGACCAGCTTCTTCATCTTGGTTGTTATAATCTCAACATTTCGGCTCGTACCGATTTAATAATCTTTATCAGTATTTTTGAGATGAGGAATTATCATTATTATATACTTTGTTATTCAGACCAGCATCTTCATCTTGGTTGTTATAATCACAACATTTCGGCTCGTACCGATTTAATAATCTTTATCAGTATTTTTGAGATGAGGAATTATCATTATTATATACTTTGCTATTCAGACCAGCATCTTCATCTTGGTTGTTATAATCACAACGATATTTCGGCTCGTACTTTGTTATTCGATTTAATAATCTTTATCAGTATTTTTTGAGATGAGGAATTATCATTATTATATGCTTTGCTATTCAGACCAGCATCTTCATCTTGGTTGTTATTACTCACAACATTTCGGCTCGTACCGATGTAATAATCTTTATCAGTATTTTTGAGATGGTGAATTATCGTTATTATCTTATCTTGGTTGTTTTACTATTTCAGACCGATTAATAATCTTTAATATTTTTGAGATGGTGAATTATCGTTATTATATACTTTACTATTCAGACCGACAAATTAATATTGCTTTGTATACTATAAGCTGTAGCTGTACTATTTGGCCATTTCCTGGTGTAATTTGAACTCTGTAACCTTCTCGCAATTTTGAACCGAACATATATATATATATATATATATATATATATATATATATATATATATATACTAGATTAAATGCTGTCTGATAGGGCAGCATTTAAGCTAACTTCTGCAGAGAGCTCTTGATTAGACCTTCATCAGAATAGGTAGGGAGAAGTAGATGCGATAGGCAACAATAAATATAGAAGAACTTAAAATTGTTCGCTGTATTTAAGCATTGCATTAATATTTAAGTTTACCTTTTAATCATTTTGATCAACGAAGGTCTTCTTATCAATTCATTTAATCATCATCATCATCATCAAATACATATCCAAGGGGTCAGATTAAGCTGTTTTTGCACCCCCACTGAGTTTTTCCCCTTTGAATCAAATTAAATTTAAATTAAATTTGAATTTGAGCAAGGGAATGACTCCTGTCCAAAATATAGAAGGAGAAATCAAGAAGATAGAGGTCACATCGGCAAGATCATTAAGTAATACTGAATTGCATCATTTTTCTCCACAAATTATAATAATGAATTAAAATCAATCATTTTCTTACAAAAAATAATTCGCGGGTAATTCGGCTAGTATATATAAATAAAAACAAATAAATACTACAGGCCAAGTTCAACTTCCTCAAAGATTGTCATTCACCCCTGTAGTTCACTGCTACAAACAAGCATGGATTTCCCCTCCTAAATGACGGCCATGCTGGCCGAAACTAGTATTAATATGCAACCCAGTGTGCTTGAAATTTTTATTTTTTAACAATTTTTGTTGTTCAAGATAATATATATTAGAACGGTTCATGATCAAACATAAAAGACATTCGTTTTCTGTTATATTTAACAATGTATATATATATATATATATATATATATATATATATATATATATATATATATGAGTGTGTGTGTGTGTGTTTAAAAGTAGGTAATCAGTCAATCACAGTACCTTGGTTTCAATCTTTCAGTATCAGGCGTTATAGGCCATACGATTTTTTAACGCTTTATTATTTATATATAGACGCACGACGTAATGTATAATAAAAGGGGAGGAGAAAAGCAAGAATATTGAAATTGATGATACAGAAAGGTTGAAACCAAGATAGCGTGATTGGTTGATCGCCTAAATTTTTAATTATATATATATGTAAAGATGTGTTTGGCAATCCGTAAGGATAATTCCAGGGACGATATAATTCCGAGAGCTCAATGTAAAAACAGAGGAAATATTATTTATATTAAGAAACACACAACTTTAAGTTGTCTGTTTCTCAATATATATATATATATATATATATATATATATATATATATATATATATATATATCATCAGACCGTTATCATCGCATAGCAAACTTCTATGTAAACATAACATGATGTCATATTTGATGGTGAACATCTCTGTTGCAATGTCCATCTAACCACCCTGATGTTGGCTCATGTAAGCCGAAAGCTTTGGTCGAGAAAAGCATAAAAAAATATCCAAATGCTGGACATTTTTTCTTTAATTTCTCCCGAAATTAAAGTAAATATACAAAGCTTAGAACTGCTCATGAACAAACATAAAAGACAAACGTTGTCTGTTATATTTAACAATATATATATATATATATATATATATATATATATATATATGTGTGTGTGTGTGTGTGAAAATATATAGAAAATAGGAAGGAATTGGTTAGGTGAATAATCCAAAGTCCCTTAGTATTTTAGTTATTATTTTTAAAAAATAGTGCTCGATACAAAAGTAGAGCATAAATATAATTATTTATTTAAAAATATGATTCCAAATCGCTACATAAGAGGTCTCATGTTTCAAAACAAGGGTCGAAAACTTCAATATAATCCTTTAAATTAAATTGAGTTTAAATTAAAATGGGCTCCGTTCCATCTTCAAGCGAAATTTTTGTTGGAATAACGTATATCTGAAATTTACTTGTTTTAAAAATTGAAATCAAAATCTCCATGGTAACAGCTAGGGCGAATTGTTTAAATTGGGTAGGCGAGTGTAGGGTGTTAATAATAAGTAGCAGTATAGAGATACTTTCTAGATGTCAAGTCGGGGGAAGGTCGGGTGTCTAAAATGAAACGGAAGATGTATTAGCCATCGTCTAGTTTGCTTGTCTATGGAGATTTATTTATTATAAATAATAATAATCTATTAAATAATAGACACGAGTTAACGGTTTTTTGTAGACATCATCAGATTTTTGGTTTGAATTATTGGATAAAAAAAAAAAAAAAATTAATAATAACTTGTTTAACAAATAGCCCAACCATCAGATTCATAGTAGGAATAATTAACTACAAACATGCATACAACATAACACCTTTCATAACCCATAGCCCAAATAAGTAGTTTAAATACCTTACATAAAAGATAACCCTTTATGAAGTCGTCAAAAAACAAACGTTACGAAAGTTTTTCTTTTTTTTATATGCACAATTCCCTTTCATAATAAAATAAAATAAAATAAATAAACACTTTTTCGTAGGTTACGTTTGTCAAAATCTAGTGCAATTCGCGCACATATAGATGAAAATATGACAAAAAAATATTAACATTAGACAAATTTTAGTAGATAAAACCAAAATTTTATACAGGACACAGCGAAGAGAAACACTCCAAATTCTGGAGGCAGTTCTAATAATAGAGAAGAAAATGGGGATTGTATATTGAAGTCTGTTTAATATAAACACACACGCACAGATATAAAAACACACATATATAAAAAAATCAGTTTGATCGTTTAT
>CAHIKZ030000879.1:862500-900000 GCA_903632075.3 Acanthosepion pharaonis
CACACCCACCCGATCCAGGTTTATGTGTGTGTGTGTGTGTGTATGTGTGTGTGTTGCTGTTCTAATTACATACTAATTTGACTCTCATTTATGGTTACCATATTCGCTTTCCGACCATGAGTTCCGGTTTCGAATCTAACCATGGGTGACTCGCCAGGCAGTTGATTTCTAGATGTTATTCCAGTGTGCTTGATGCTATACCATGTGCTGACCCAAACCCCGTGAGTTTAATTTGGATAGACGAAACTGTTCGGAGGTGGTGACCGAAGTATTGAGTTCAAACTATTGATCGAACTGGAAACAGGAACTGTATAATTGCAGTATAAGTTATGGGTGTTGAACAAATACAGTGTTTGAGCCGGCGTCTGCATCAACGATTGTCTACACGCATGCGCATACACGCATGCTCGCAGTCAGCAAATAAATCGCCATTTTGTTATTTAAACCATGGCATTCATTCATTCATTCATTCTTTCTTTGCTTCTTTCATTCTCTTTTTTCATTTAGTTTTGTTTCATTCATTCATTCTTTCTTTTTCCTTTCGTTCTTTCTTTTTCATTTATCTATGTGTGAATAGTGTTTAATATTGGAAATAGGTGTTTATAGAATAGACAGTGTCGACATAAGTATCAACACTGCATTGGGACTGTCAGCTTAACGCTAGAAATAGGGAAGCTATTCACACAAAACATCATTTAACAATACAACAAGAAGAAGAAAGAGAACGAAAAACTGTAAGCAGGACAACCTTCTCAAAGCATATATGTAAACCTCAAAACAGAAATGATTGAGTCATTGATTTGTTTAACGGCATATCAATTCCTCATGGGTCATTTAATGCTGAAATTTAATTTTTGGAGAGCTTTAAAGTAATAAAAATATGGTATATGTTATTCTGCTTTCAAAATTGAATACAAGGTAGATGATTGGTTGATTGCTTTTGTAGCGGCATATCAACCTCTAGGGGGTATTTAATGCCGAAATCTAAATATTTTGAACGCAATTTTATGACTTTAATTAAATATATTTTGAGCGCAAATGTACGACTTCAGCTACAGACAATATGTATTGTTGCCAATTATTTTTTTTAATAAAAATTTATTTCTGGTAATTTTACTATAAAAATTACTTTCATAGTGCTTTGTTTTTTTTTTTGGGGGGGGGTACTATTTTAACACAGTTGGGACTCTAACAGGTTCGATCACATCGAGTCAGGGTGGATCCGGGAACAGCAGCAATTAAGAGGTGGTTTCATGCTCCTCAAACCTCCAACCTCCCGATTTAACGTTTTTATTTATTATTGGTTATTTTATAGTTGGTTGATGTGACTCGAGCAGCACAAAGCTTTCTAAACATATCTGGGAGACTAAAAACAAAAAACAAATAACACCCAAAATAATGGATGATAAGGAAAAACAGCATCAGCCTACAACAATAAAGATCAAAACTGCAAACTCTGTCTGGAGTAGAAAATAGCTATAATTACTTTCCCAAACAAACCCAAACTACTAAATAAACGATCAGAACTCATCTCAGACACGAAAACAGATTTTTATTACGTTACTTAAAAATCGAAAACTAAAAACGAACAAGAATAAATAAAAAAAAAATAAAATAAAATAAATAAATGAAAATAATAAATAAGTAAAATAAATTAATCCAAACCAATAAGTAAATAAATAAATTAAGTAAATAATAAGCTAACAAACCACGAACATAAACCCAAGTAAACGCAATAATAACAACTAACAATAAAATAACCAATAACCAGCTATAAAATACGCACAAAATTACACCCAGATCCAAAATGATTAGTTCCTAGAATAATTCGAAACATAGCCATTACCACCCACGCAAACAACCGTTAGAATAATACAATAGGCCTACCCATAATGCATCACTAATCTGTATATAGTGATTTTCCAAGCGTAGCTCAGATGTGGCACAAAGCCTAAAGTATGGGGCACCCAGTGAGAATCGAACTCACTACTCAGTCGTAATTGTTCTAGCGAGACAAGCTTACTAACCATCACACCACGCCGAGGTGCCCAACTAACCTGTATATATAAATGGTCAACTCGCGTGGTCTGACAATTGCATTTAAGCATGAAATAGACTGTCGCCGCTTGGTGTTGACTTCAACGTTCACTTTTATATTTACATACGCTCTATCCCTGATATTGAGCATTTTAACAAATAAATATAGCATGCCTTAAACTATATATTTATCATATATGTATATATATATATATATATATTTGTCATATATAGGGTGACCCCAAAAAATGGGAACTTGTTAACAAAGCAATAAAACCAAGAGTGATAGAAGAAAAATATTTTATTCATATTAATTGAAACCTTAAAATATGCCATTTAAGAAACAATGATGGAATTTTCTATTTTTAGAAATTACGTCCTGTAGATGGCGTCTTCCTGTACGAATGCATTCTTGAAATCTGCTGTTGAGATCCTCATTGACTGCTGCAACATCTCAGCTGGGATGTGAATTTCATCTTGAATTCTAAATGGTGAAATGTTTACTTGCTCAAGGTCACTGTCTTGCAGTGTTGCTACTTGCTCATGTCTGGCAATACGCACTTCAAAAAATCCCGTTTTTTTTTGGTCACCCTATATATATATATATATATATATATATATATATATATATATGAAGAAAATACAGAAAAAACAAACAAAATCTTAATATGTAATTATGCTGTATTAATGTTAATATAAAGTCAACGTCGGACGTTTCGGTCTATTTTAGACCATCATCAGGACTTATTTATAAAACATTATTAACATTAGAACATATAAAATTCAACATGAAAAAGACGATGGACATAAAAGCACAACTAATCCAAACAGATAACTGAAATTTTTTATATAAGATCAGCGTTCCTTTTAAAATATGATCACGTCGTCGTCACGTGGGCGATGTTGTGAAAACGTATTCGAAGATGATTTCAAAATATTAAAATATTAAACAAATTCGATTGAACTATTTTCTCATATAAACAGTTCGTCAAGATGATGGTCTAAAATAGACCGAAACGTCCGACGTTGACTTTATATTAACATTAATACAGCATAAATACATATTAAGATTTTTGTTTGTTTTTTCTGTATATTTTTCTTCATACTGTCGGATCTATATCCATATATTTGCTTATATATATATATATATATATATATATATATATATATATATATAGCGACATATAATTTTTTTATATATCAAGGACAATTTTAGGGAAAGAAGTATGACAAAGAAAAGCTTTCGTATCATGTATTTCGTCCTTTAACATTTCGTCAGACTAAGTTTGTTTAAGTTGATGCGACTGCACATGGGCACGAACGAGAGACGCTGGGAATTTTAAATTAAAAAAAAGTATATTTTATATGTATTTTGGGTATATAACCTAGCTAATTTCATTTCGATCCCTTTTCTTTTTCTTTCCATCACATTTTTTATCAAATATCCCACACTGTGATAATCGAAGATCTGCTAATAATGGTGAATGTTGTAAGGACCTGAACGCAAATTCACAGTGGATGATCTAGAGATTTCTAAACATTTTCGTCTTAGTGAACTGTTTTCTCTTCTGTTTTTAATTAGAGTAGCATTTTTTATATCAAAATTGTGGTCAGTCTCGTTACGGTGAGTAACTGATGCGTTTAATGTGTTGTTTTGCAAAAAGTCCCTTTTGTGTTCACATAATCTTTTATCTGTCATATATTTTCCATCAAAATTGTTCTTGATATATTAAAATTTATATATCGTTATCTCATATCTATCTATCTATCTATCTATCTATCTATCTATCTATATATATATATATATATATATATATATGTAAACGTGTGTGTGTGTGTACGGGGTAAAGATATATATCATTTTTTTAAATATCAAGTATAATTTTAGGGGAAAGAAGTACGACAAAGTGGAAAAGGTTTTCATGTGACGCGTTTCGTCCTTTAGGACTTCATCGGACTAAGTTTAGATTTATGTTAATGCGATTGCACATGCGCACGGCGCTGGGAGACTCTGGGAAATTTAAATAAAAAAAAAACAGTTTTAATGTGTGTTTTGGATATATAATCTAGCCGATTTGATTTAGATTCTTTTTGTCTATGTTTCCATTTTTGTTATTAAATATCCCACATTTTGGTAATAGAAGATCTGCCAAAAATGGTGAAATGTAAGCACCTGTACTCTAGCGATTAAAGCAATTTCAAGGAATTTTGTGCCAGTAAATTGTTTTTTCTTTTAATTCGAGTAGCATTTTAAACAGTCTGGCTTTCCATAATATATATATATATATATATATATATATATATATATATATATATATATATATATATATATATATATTTAAACATAGAGGATTGGTGCATAATTATCAGGCATTTTTAAACAATATTTATTATGAAAAAAAAACTCAACAATAACATTATAATATATATATATATATATATATATATATATATATATATATATATATATATATATATAATTATTTATTTAAAAATATGATTTATGCTCTACTTTTGTATCGAGCACTATCTTTTAAAAAATAATAACAAAAATACTAAAGAACTTTGGATTATTTACTTAACGAGTTCTTTTCTATTTTCTATATATTTTTTACACACACACACACACACACACACACACATATATATATTTAAACATAGAGTTCGGTGAATAATTATCAGGCATTTTTAAACAATATTTATTCTCAAAAAATAAACAATTCAACAATATATATATATATATATATATATATTTAAACATAGGGTTGGTGCATAATTATCAGGGATTTTTTAAACAATATTTATTATGAAAAAAAAAAAACAAACAATTCAGCAATAACATTTTAAAATGAGTATGATTATCAAGGCGCATTTTTATAACCTGAAAATAAAATAATATTTTTATTAAAAAACATTAAACAAACGCCTGATAATTATGCACCAATCCAATATATTGTTAAATATAAGACAACGAATGTCTATTATGTTTGATCATGAGCCGTTCCAAACTTCGCATGGTTGCTTCAATTTCGAGTGCAAATAAAGACAAAAATTGTCCAAGGTTTACATATTTTAAATATAAGGGATTTTCTAAGATGTGACACAAGGCCGAAAGTATGGTGCACCCAATGAGGATCAAATTCATTCGAGACAAGCTTGCTAACTATTGCACTACGTCGAAGTGCCTCCACATATCTACACATTGGCTGATAAAATTGCTTATCTTACTGACGTCAGTGATCAGGGTTCGAACCTGATAAAAAAGCCATTCTTTCGAATGCTGATTTTAAAGACGAGTTGCATAGTACTTCTACTGTATTTCCTGAATTAATTTGATATAATGTAACGCTAAGCTAAACTTAATTTTCTAATAGTACTTTTTCTGGCATCAGAGAATGGATTAAGTATTCATATAGGCATTGTCAATCGAATCAGATGTTCATATCTATCTATCTATCTATCTATCTTAATCTTTTAATTTTGACTGTGATTTTAAAATACATTCCTATAACTCTAGATACATAGATAAAAATTCATACATTCAATTAAAAGTAAAAATAAAATCCTCCATGATAATAGCTGAAAAGTATAGCCGAAAGCGATCGGACAGACAGAACATTTGGACAATTTTTACAACATTTATGCTCAGAAAAAATTATACGAACAAAAAAAAAAAATTAATTAAAAACTTAACCGAGCACTATTTTAAAAAAAATAATAACAAAAATACTAAAGAACTTTGGATTATTTACCTAACGAGTACTTTCCTATTTTCTATATATTTTTCACACACACACACACACACATATATATATATATAATTATTTATTTATATATTCTATTTTTAAATCAAAGGTAATAATAAGAAGCTTTAAATTTCACTTCGAACATAGGTATATCTATATTTATTAATATATACTTCTTAGCTTTGTCTAACAACATTGAACACAGTTTTTTTACACCCTATATTAAACTGAGTAAATATTTAGTCGCTTACCTGCGTATGCATGCTAACGTACGTATATACGGTTGCTAATATCTAGTTATTTGATTTATGCACATTAATACTTATATATATATATATATATATATATATATATAAAATTTAAGATATAACTAAAAATAAAATGTCACAACTGCGTACTTTAACTACTCTGTTACGACGAACTTTACAATCAAGTAAGGTTCATATTTTGCCTTTAAGTCACATTCGCTCGTTTAGATTTAACTCAAAAGGCATATCTTCTCAGTTTTGTATCCGAATAGTAAACAAAGCAATTTCTAAAGAATTAATGGATATTATTTTTTTTAATCCGACATATGCTTTTTTTAAGCTTAAGTAATAAAAGCATATGTTGAATTAACGTTGGATGAATAGAAGAACGTTAATTCGGGATATTACTGCAGTAGATAAACGCAACACCAAGTGTATTTGTTAGAGGGTTAAAAAGTCAGCTAAGTAAAATATATATATATATATATATATATATATATATATTACACTGTAGCGAACAGAATTCAGGAGTCAAAAATATGTGTGAAGTAAACAAGGAAATACGCTACAATATGTGAATATGTTGGGAAAAACCCTATCTCTTTATGCCTGGTTATTTCTTAACTGAAATTAAATAGGTTTATAATTCGCTAGCAACGAAAAAATTCCATCGCTGTGAATGCTGTGTTATATCCATATGCTCCTGACGTCAGTTTAAACTGACGCTTTTTATTTTTCCATATATCGAAAATTTACTTATAAATTGGAACAGTGAAAATTTCACTGAAGTATGTTGGAGACTTTCTAACCTTTTGTCTGAAATCAAGAAAATACGAACTTTAAGCTAAATGGTTTCAATATATGAAAAGAATATCATTCACATCTTCCTGGAATCAATTTAAGCTAACACTATACTTTTTCCTTGATCCGAGACCGGAACCTGGCACATGTGGCCTTTCCGGTGTCCCTAGTCAGTCACTTATGTGCCATGCGTGATACACGCTTAGGCGATCATGTATCTTTCGATGCATTAATGACGAGGCAGATTTTTTTCCCGCAGGAGGTTGCCATTTCTTTCTGCGGCAGACCTGTTGCCATCAAAGGCTATAGAACCCGGTCTGTCCTGCTCTTTACCCATAGCTAGGGGTGGGGGTTAAGAAGAAGAGGATTCATACCTTTCACAAGGGTGTTAGCACCTAAGTGAATGTAAGTCCTCAATCCGAGCCGCTATCCATTACTCCACCGTGCCTCCTCCGTGTCCCTATGGAGAGCTTAAAAAGCCTCCCTAATCCTGTCGATCAGCTGGAATTTGATGTTACAGACAGTGCTGTTGGTGTCTTTTTTCAACTGAGCCCCACACATAATTCATTGAGGAGTTAGGGTGCCAGACGTTGGGGTTGGGGGAGTCTTAAAAAATGCCCCGGAAAGGGATATATTTGTTCGAAGTAGCAAAGTGGTTTTAGACTACTTGTTATACCGGAACATACCCATTCTATTGTTAATAGACTCTCCCACAGATAATAAGTAGTAGTAGTAGCAGTCGCCAGTGGGCTCAGTGGAGTTGAGTGAGTCAGTCGATGTCGGGCATTGAAGTATCAACCACCACAACTAGATTGCTGCGTCATTAACTATTATTATTAGTTCCTAACGTTTTGTACGACGAAACCCTTTTAGGACCGACTTAGTGAAATACAAGCCTCCACTGTGAAAACTACTCTACAACACTACTGTAACCGAGTAGGACAATCTAGCAGGTAACCATAACAGACTGGTCCTCGTTGTAGTGGTAGGCAACAGGTGTAGGCAACAGGTGTAGGCAATAGGCGTAGCCAATAGGCGTCGTCAATAGGCGTCGTCCTGTACCTCCACATCAGTTTGTATTTATGGCTGACACCAGCCAATCATATTACTGTGAGAGGGAACCCAGGTGTATGCATATTCATTACATCAATCTTGCTGCTAGATTTTCCATCACTTTCTCCTGCAGTTACTGGATGACTTCTAGTGTACGGAGGCAATCATAACGCGTCGCCGAGTACTTTGCTACAAGACACGGCCTTGTAGTCTACCGTTGCAGCCCGTGGTGTTCAGCGAGCATTGAGCAGCTGCCATGATTACGGTATTTTGATGCCCGGCGTGACTCATCATGATGCAGGTTACCCTTTCTCAAAATTCAGGTGTCTTCCACTCGTCCATGTCAATTAACTTTGACACCTATAAAACTAGTGATTAGGTTTCACAATGGCGTTCACTGTTTACAGATATTACAAACCAATTTGAAAAAAAAAAAAAATAAAAAATAAATTTTGACAAATTGAGCCCGAACACTATGCATCTAAACTATGATTATAAACTAAAAATCGGGCATTTCCCTAACATATCATCTTGAAACATTTCCTAGTTTTCATCTGAAATCAAGAAAATACAAACGCTAAACAAAATGCTGAGAATACCATGGACCCAGCATGTGTGAAACGATGAAGTTTTAAAGAAAATGGAAACAAAAAAGGACACTTGTATTTAGCATCGGAAATAGTTGAAATTGCTAGGGTACATAATGAGGAAATACGGTTAGGAAAATTTGACATTCACAGGACATATTAAAGACAAGAGGAACAGAGGAAGCAGTGTATGATCTACCTAACGAGCTTGTGTAAATGGATGGTAGAACAGGGTTTAGGAGTTACAAAGGACAAGAAACTGTGGAGATACATGATCACCCACGGCACATAGTAGAAAAAAAAAGAAGAATGGTTACAATATATAGAAAAAAGTTTGCTCCATATATTACTGGTGTCATCTTAAATTGACATTCTATTTTTCCTATATATTTAAATTATAATTACAACTATAATCTTGCAAAATGAAAAATTGACTGAAATATGTTTGAAAATTTCCAAGTTTTCATTTGAAGTCAAAAAGATATGTACTTTAAGTAAAATAGTCACAATATATGGAGAAAATGAAGTCACTAGTTTTTAAAAATAAAGAAAGATATAGTTTTAAATGAAAGCGAAATCGATTAGTTTAATATACAATTGCGGGTGTGGTGGGGTAGTTGATGTAGGTGTTGGTTAAAAGTTTTACTGTCATCTAGCAGGGAATTTAATTCATGGATCAGGTTTATTTATAGCCTGTCACGTAACACAGACAGATAACTCAATTTTATTTGTGCATTTGTTGTTCAGCAAGTCAGTGTGGGTTCGATCAAGCGAGAGTAGTTTCGCAGAATGTGTTTGGTGTTCTGCATCGTTTTGTCACGGTTATAGGAGTCTCTAGTTCTTAAATCCTCCCATTTGAAAATATTGTATCCTGTCATTAAAAAAAAAACTGCGGCTCTTGCTCTGCCGAAAACTCGTGTTATTGCTTGGTTGTTTGTGTTTAGCGGCATATAAACCTCTCTGGGTTATTTAATGCTGAAATATAAATATTTTGAACACAATTATATATTCTACCATCCATTTCCACTAACAGGACAGACTGAAGACAACATGGACAGAGGAACACAACGCATTATCTACCATATAAATGGATGGCAGAACAGAGTTTAGGATAGATAGCAAAAAGACAAAATATATCAAGAGCTAAAATGTACGGGAAATTGTGGAGAGCCATGATCACCAACATCGTGAAGAGACACGGCACACAGAAGAAGAAGAATTTTTGTTTTTGCGAATCATTTGTAAGGACAAAAATATCATCTTAACTATTTGTTAAGGGATCCACCCATCTTTATACTGTAGGGAGACCACAGTTGCTTTCCCTTGGGTTTAGCTCATGAGAGTTTTGGCCCCTTTTAGAGAGTAGAACTCTTCTCTTCTTTTTGTCGTTACTTCCGTTCTGGGTGTCCACATACGTGGAAACTGGTCAACATGTGCACGACCTAGCGAAAGAAAAACGTACTTTCTGTTCACTTATCTGCGGACGACCAAAGGCCATAAAGTTGGTATGTTATTTCTTTGTTCTAATTCTGTAAACCTCCTCGTTCCTTTGGGACAAAATGGACAATCATTTGTTTTGGGACATATGTGAATCTTTTGAATTTATGTACGTAAGTTGTTTGCCATATTAAATATTTTGTTTGTTACGCTCGCGTATTTCGTCTTTCTATATTCGTATTCAGTGTTAGTGTATCAATGGCTACACTAATGCTAATATTAGTATCGGTGTGCTACTGGAAGGCTAAAACATTATTCTTCCTAACACAGAATAGTAAGTAAACCTTGGTGTGGCAGATACACCATACTAATAATACAAATGGACTCACCCAGTGTGTACATATACTACGACTACGGGAAGACCCGAGAGTAAGACGAGAGTAAGACGAGAGCAAGACCGAAGAGTCGAGTCCAGAGTGACCGAGTAAAAGGTTGTAAGTAACCGGAAGAGTGTGGGTGAGGTAACAGCGTTGTAGAAGTCACAGTGAGCGAGCATGTAGACTCAGTAAGAAGTCATACAGCGATACTTCAATACCAAAGACTGTATATATATATTTTGCTACTAACCCGTATTCCTGGAATTACTAACCTGCTTTACCAGTTTGTATTATTACGTTAATACATTATTTGCCTATATTCATTCTTGGCGTTTGTTATTTATTGGTACCGGATTTCAACCCGGAATCCACAACACTATTAATCATCCATGGTAGTTTAGAACAGATTTGGAACCCTCTACCATACAACAATGTTCAATGCAAGAGGCAGTGGATTAACAAGGACAAATCTTCAAAACCAACCCCTAAAACTGAACTCCGTAGAAGAAAATTAATGTAGGGTTATTATTTATTGAGGCTTCTTAAAAAGCAATGAAGCACTACATGCACATTTATAAATCCAGCAGCTGTAACATGTCCATAAATATTTGGTCGAGAAGCGCCCTGCGTTCCTTAATAGGAAAAAATGTTTACACTATTTACATTGTTCGGTCTGTTGTCCTCATCTTTAGTGTCATATTAACAACGTTTCGACCGTTGTACGCTCCGATGTTCAGGTGATATACATTGAATTTTCGAAACGAACCCTCTATTTAGTCCACGAGGGTAGATTGTTCCTAAGGACACATGGCTCAGTGGATAAAGCGTTGTTTGAAGTAATCAAGGGACTTGAGCTGTGAGTTCAACACCCTAGAGGTGACCAAAAACTTGGAGAGTTGAGTTACTAAAGAGAATTAACTGAAACAGAGATAAAAATGACATGGCATGTGGAACTAGAACAATGTGCTTCTGTGGGTTCGAAATTTCAATACACCGTTGAAAACGTCGTGAATATGACAATAAAGATGAGGACAACAGTCCGAGCAATGTAAATAGTTACAATACATCATCTCATATATATCGATAGACCCTGAAGAAGGCCTGAGCTTACAACGGCCGAAATGTCGTGAATATGACAATAAAAATGAGCACAACAATCCGAGCAATGTGAATAGTTGCAATACCTTATCTCAGATATATTGACAGACCCTGAAGAAGGTCTGAGCATACAACGGCCGATATGTTGCGAATATGACAATAAACATGAGGACAACAGTCCGTGTAATGTCCGAGTAATGTAAATAGTTACAAGACCTCATCTCAGACAGAGGGAAAATGTTCTTCTCCATGACAACGCAAGCACACTTACAGCAAGGATGACACAAGAAAATAATTGGGAACTCGACTGGTATGTCTCCCGTCACACTCACATGGCCTTGCAGCAACTTTTCTCGAACACAGCAAAACGATTTAAGAAGGAAAACTGTTTCTAATGAAAATCATATCCAAGAATCTGTGGAAAACATGTTATCATTAAAATCAGCAGAATTTTAATTAAAAGTTATCAAAATGCTACATGGTATGTGGCAACGAATATATGTAATATTCATTTTTTTATTTTTAATGTAATATTTTTAATAATAAATTTGATAAACAAAACGGAAATGATATATACTTCGACCTGAGTCCGAAAAGTTAAATTTCTGTAACTTCATGGTTGCGACGCTTTCAATAGATAACACGTTTGACTGACTAATAATCACGCATTCTCTCTTCTTATAGTTAATAGTCGCTTCCTCTTGTTTTCCATTATTACCTTTTCTAAGAGTTCTTTCATAGGGCATAGAACTTTTAAATTTAATGGTATTTATTAGGAAAAAGTACTTCTTGACAGAAGAATAATATAAATATAATACTATGGCTTAAAAAACGGACATTTCAACGAACTATATCTTCACATAATATATAGAAATATATGAAAAATAGGGAAGAAGAGCAAGGATGAGTAAAATATAGGGAAGAAGAGCAAGGATGAGTAAAATATAGGGAAGAAGAGCAAGGATAAGAAAAGAAAAATGGAAGAACAGCAACAATAAGAAAAATAGGGAAGAAGAACAAGGATAAGAAAAATATGAAAGAAGAGCAAAGATATGAAAATAAATAGCGAAGAAGAGTAAGAATAAGAAAATCAAGGGGAAGAAAAGCAAGGATGTGTAAAATATAGGGAAGAAGAGTAAGGTTAAAAAAAATAGGGAAGAAGAGCAAGGATATGAAAATAAATAGAGAAGAAGAGGAAGAATAAGAACATCAAAGGGAAGAAGAGCAAGGATGAGTGAAATATCGGGAAGAAGAGCAAGGATTAGAAAAACAGAGGGAAGAAAAGCAAAAATTTTGTGAGCTGTTGATTTTAGATTTATTTACAAGCAACATATATATTGCACTTTGTATAATAAAACGTAACACCTCGAGGCAAATTACTATGAATATTTTTAATAAGGTGAAACGCAGACGATATATTGCTTATATAAGTATACACTGAAAATCATACTAGCAAAAGTAGGTTAATTTAAATTTTATTGTGAAAAGAGAAATAGTTAAAGAGCAAGTGTGAAACAAAAAAAACAAAAAAAACCCTAAAATTAACGAAAAGGATATTTAGTAATAAATTTCAATTTTAGTCGTGGTCCCGTATATATGTTATTTAAACTTTTGAAGATCAAAATTAACTGGGAAGTAAGAAGCTGGAAGAGAGTTCCATAAGCGAGAAGCACGAGAGAAGAAAATGTTAATATAGAACTTACGGTTACATCAAGCCATTTCGGTCGTAAAACGATGAAACCTTGCCACCATTCTAGTACAGTACATAGATTCATAAATCGATTAGACCGGTTTAACCGTGAAATACTTATTTACATGTATGCTTATGCCATTTTTATTTTAATATTTTGATTCCATTTGCTGTGTCTGTTCAAGACGTGGACGATCATAACTCTCCATAACATTCTATCCTTTGTAGCTCTTAACAACTTTGGTCTTTTTTATTATTCCTCTCATTTCCTGTTCTAACATATATATATATATATATATATATATATATATATATATATATAAAGACATTTTATGTTTAACATTCTTTTTATAGGTACAAATATTTAAGTAAATGCTCTGTTTATAATAAACAGTATTAAACAACATTTACCGGCCTGAATGTCTGAGAAATTTTCACTGAAAATATTCGTTCATTCATAATATATATATATATATATATATATATATATATGCTTTGTTTTTACATTCAGCTCTCTAGATTATATCCTCCAGGAATTATCCATATGGATTACTACACACATTTTTACTATATATATATATATATATATATATATATATATATATATATATATATTATTTTATTTAAGAGATTATAATAAATTATAATATAATATTTTTTATTATAATCTGTTATAATAAAAACAGTATATTGCTCTACTTATAACAGTATATTGCTACGAACAGTGGAACATATATATTCAAATTTCTCTCATTTGGATATATATATATATATATATATATTATCGGACTCTCTCTCTATTTGGTTCGTGTGGGGAGCCATGGGAGAAAAATATACAAAAGTGTAAAGAGTGGAGACAGACACTACCTTTTGGAGTTGGCCTCCATATTGAAGAATGCATCAGTGACTCAATGGATTTGTGAAGAACTTGGCTGTATTTGCTTATCACATGCAGGGCTGAAACGCCACGTTCGTTGTCATGCACAAGGACATTAGATTGAATAGAAAAGTTACGTCAGCAGGAGGTATTGATTGGTACCCCGCGTCATAAACAGTGAAGGAACAAGTCTGGTCTCACCGGGCATCGGAAGGTACGTATAAATCCTGAAAACACAGGCTAAGCACAGATGCCAAAACAGCAAAAATTAACTTTTCTGTCAGCACTGTAATACAGCTTTTAAAAGTATTTATTGTTTTAAGTGCCACTGCAGAGCGCGTCTGTGGTTAGCGGCAACAGAGACACAGTGATAATGTAGAGTGGAATTAATATCAACCGGCCTAGATCGAGAAGTTCGACATTATTTTTTTAGTAGGACTTCTCGATTTTGGCTGGTCGATATTAATTTCATTGTTTATGAAGATAAAAAATAGGTATATTAACTCAAAAATATTCACTCACTCAATGAAACGTCTATAGTAATAGGAAATACTATTGGATACATAAAAAAAAACATTTAAAATTACTGTATTTAAATTTCAGACATTTATTCGAAGGAGTCTTAATGAGAGATGCATTCTTTAAATAGGTTCACCATGATGACAACCCAAGGTCAAATTAGTAGCGACAAGTTTCGGCTATAGGTGTGTTTAGCAAAACAGGATTTAGGTTATATTCCTCTCGGTAGACATATTTTTTTCTAGTAAGACTTCTTGATCTAGGCCGGTTGATATTAATTTCCCTGTTTAAGAAAAATGAGATGGATGACTTCTTGCTTTCCGCTCTACTACGATCTTCAAAAATGTAAATGTAACGTCAGTTGTCATATTATGTTGCCTTGATTCTGTTATTTTTATTGTCATTTCTCACCAGTAGCGTTTAATCAATTTCCTACACTCTACTGTCTTTCATCCTCAGTAACTTCTTGCGTCTTAGTGGCTTTATCGCCATACTTGTGAAATAATTAAAACAATCACAAACTTTACAAGAAAAATTCAACTTTAAACACTCTCCACAATTCTCTCACACTTTTATATATTCTCTCTCTCTCTCTCTCTCTCTCTCTCTCTCTATATATATATATATATATATATATATATATATATATATGCTGCGATAGATAAATTGTCGTTTAAATTACGCATAAAATGAAAATAACACTGACATCTCATTTTAACAGATATATTTACCAAAATTACAAGCAAAAAAAAAAAAAAAATCCTTGCCTTGACCTCTCTCCTCAGTAACGTTTTCTCAGTTTCCTTTACTTTCAGTGACCTCCTTGCGTCTTAATGGCTATATCGCCTTGCTTGGGGGCGAAATGATTAAAGATATATATATTATTATGAATCTGTTTTATACTCACCATTTTGCCATTTTAATTCACTGTAATAAGCCGCCCTGTAGCGTAAGTAGGGGGGATCTCGTCCTGGTATCTCGTGGGAATGTACTTGGCTAGCCTGGACCAACCGAAGAGGGTCGTCCGATATTAAACCATATTGGTCGTTGCAACATGATGCCTTCTTTAGATTCCAGGATCTGTATGTTCCACCCGGAGGCGCCATAGAGGTGCAATTTGTAGTCGCAGATATGCAAGCCACCGGCTGAACGGGTACATACTGACCAAGAGCTAAAAAAAAAAAATGAACATATTTTATATTAAGAGTTATCATTTTCGTCCTTAGCCCGGATATGACGATAACAACACCCGGGAGGTTGAAGGTTTTGAGAAGCACGGAACCAATTCTTAATTGCTGTTGTTCCCACATCCACCCTGATCTGGGATGGTAGCATCTGTTAGAGTTCCAGCTATGAGTAAATAGTGAACAACCAAACTTGGATCAGAAAACTATGAAAGTATAAAAATGCCTTTTAATAGTAAAAATTTCCAGCAATAGATTTTAATAGAAAAAACTCTGGTAATAGATTTTAATAGTAAAAATTTTCAGCAATAGATTTTAATAGCAAAAAAATCTGCTAATAGATTTTAATAGTAAAAAAAATATCCTAGCAATAGGATATGAAAGTATAAAAATGCATTTTAATAGTAAAAATTTCCAGCAATAGATTTTAATAGTAAAAAAATCCAGCAATAGATATTAATAGTAAAAAAATCCAGCAATAGATTTTAATGGTAAAAACTCCAGCAATAGATTTTAATGGTAAAAAATCCAGCAATAGATTTTAATGGTAAAAAATCCAGCAATAGATTTTAATAGTAAAAAATCCGGCAATAGATTTTAATGGTAAAAATTCCAGCAATAGATTTTAATGGTAAAAAATCCAGCAATAGATTTTAATGCTAAAAAATCCAGCAATAGATTTTAATAGTAAAAAATCCAGCAATAGATTTTAATAGTAAAAAAAAAATCCAGCAATAGATTTTAATAGTAAAAAAAAAATCCAGCAATATATTTTTATTGTAAAAAAAAAAAATCCAGCAATAGATTTTAATAGTAAAAAATCCAGCAATAGATTTTAATAGTAAAAAATCCAGCAATAGATTTTAATGGTAAAAAAGAAAAAAAATCGGGAGAATAGTTAACTCCCAATCAAAAACAAAACACTATGAAAGTATAAAAATGTATTTCTATAGTAAAAATCCCAGCAATATATTTTTTATTGTCAACAATAACTATTTATAGTAGAATGGCCAACAATCCATTTTATAGCAAAATGACCAAACAGCACGGCTTACGGCCACATCATGTTGGAACACCGGCTCCCGTACGATCACCGAATGGAAGCAACCTCGAGCCTTGTCAGTACCTAGATGTGTGACTACTTGGGGATACCAGGCGCTGTAAGCTTGGATGTGCGGGTGTTGTAATGGATAATGGCTCGAAATTGTTAAACGGACAGTTCCAATTCCCGTTGGGTTGGTTATATTCATTTACGAGTAGATACCTTTGGGAAATGTATGAATCCACCAATTCTCCCCCCAGCTAGGGGTTAATTAGTAAGACATCTATTCATTAAACCATTATTAACTAAAAAAATTATTACAATCTAAAATACCCGGCTTTTAATACCCAACAAAGGGTTGATAAGCCGTAAAAAACGAAAAAGCAAATTGCAGCTACTGATAGGCGATAGCTAACAATCTGAACTTGTAAACTTTTGCCAAAAGGTTCTACTCTCATTTAATCTTTCCGACCATCGTGTCCTTGTCAAACAAACTCAGTAAATACCTTGTGCCAGACTTGACCAACTTCAGTAAATACTGCCAATGACTATTTCGTTACTTCCAGGGATAACTAAATGGATAATGACAATTTTGAGGCGGTTGTTGGAAATTTCCCTCAAGGTTAAACTGAAATAATTGATAGAGGCTACAAAATATTATTGTGACTTTAATACAGACATTACAAAAAGTATTTATTAACATATAATATTTACAAATACAGAGCAACCTCGTTTCTCGAACATCCCACATGTCGAACAAATCAATTTTCGAACTGAATATTTGAGATGAAAGTGTCCCAGTTATCAAACAAAATTTCGGTTCTCGAACAACATTGTTGCTCCGAGCCGAACCGAGCCGAACCGAACCGAGTTAACCCGAACGGAATAATTTCCGAGTCGACCGCCATGTTGTATACATTCGTGTGTTGTGCTTTTTTTAATAAATTTTATTGTACTGTGCCTTTTTTCTATCTATTAGCCCTCAGTCATATATATATATATATATATATATATATATATATAAAAACAAAACAACATTAAAAATATTAAATATAAAAAATACAGGGCGCAGTAGAAATATAGCTTCTCTGTGGAAGACTGAAACTCCCTCCCTGCTTCTTGCTTCCCAATCAGCGTTGATTTTCAATAATTTAATTAATTCAATGTCAATTAATTTAATGTCAGTCGTCGTCACCTGTCTTCTTGATTTCTCTTTTATTATTCTCTCTCCTTAATAATCTTTTCTTTTTTATATTTTTTCTTACTCAGTAAACCCTTGTGTCTCAGTGGCTTTATTACCTTGTTTCGGGGTAAATGATTAAATAAATCTTAACATATTCCACCATTGTCATAACAAATGCACCGCTAAAATAGCGTCTCCTATGCAAGGGAGATAATTCTATTACCTTGTGATATTTTGTACCTGGGAAACTGGAAAACAGTTGGTCAAAGATATTTCAGTGAAGTGTCCGCTTTCTTTCCGAAATTTTGTTTATAATTATAGTTTAGACGCATGGAAAAAATAAAATGTCAGTTTAAACTCAGCACACTAAGATGTTTTCGAAATTAGGATGTGACCAGATCAAAGTATATGTAAAAAACTCACATATGAATATATTCCGATAATAATAAGGACCAAACAAAATCGACCGTTATTTTTGATGGCATAGATAATTTTTTTTATAATACTGTTCATCTTTTACAAGGCCCAAAAGCCACTTGATTTTGTTTTGGTTTGGTTTATTTGTTTAACGGCATATCAACTCCTTATGGGTCATTTAATGCCTAAGTTTAATTTTCTTGGGTTTTTTTCCCATTTTTTTACTATTAAAATCTACTGCTAGAATTTTTTTTACTATTAAAATCTACTGCTAGAATATTTTTTACTATTAAAATCTATTTCTAGATATTTTTTTACTATTAAAATCTACTGCTAGAATTTTTTACTGTTAAAATCTATTTCTAGAATTTTTTACTATTATAATCTATTGCTAGATTTTTTTACTATCAGTATCTTTTGCTAGAATGCTTTTACTATTAAAATCTGTTGTTAGAATTTATTTTACTATTAAAATCTATTGCTGGATTTTTTTCTATTAAAATCTATTTCTAGATATTTTTTACTATTAAAATATATTGCTAGAATTTTATTTACTATTAAAATCTATTGATGGAAATTTTTAATATAAAAATGTATTTTTATACTTTCACAGTTTTCTGACCCCAGTTTGGGTGTTCATTATTTGCCCATAGCTGGGACCCTAACAGGTGCTACCACCACGGGTCATGATGAACCTGGGAACAACAGCAACCTTCCGATCAGAGGCCTTGTTACCGGATATAGTTTATTGTCATACCCAGGACTCCCAAGGGGCAACTCGAAGTAGAGGGTTACATAGTAAGAGGCACAGTTTACGGGGCTGTGTGGGGAAGATAACGGTTAAGCCTAGACTTGAACAAGTTCAGATTTTAGTGATCGGGTAAGCAACATCTTGGGAGTCGTTTCCACAAAGCAACTGAAGGGTGGAAAATAATTTATCTCTCATAAAGAGACTCTTTTAAACTCTATCAAGATTGAATAGTGAAGACTGCAGCTCCTGTTCATATATAGCAGTAGTATGACTTTATACTGGGCATGAAGTGGAGGAATTGTTTTCTATTGTTATGAAGTAATAAAATGATCACTTAATGATTAATTATTAATATAACTAGTGTAACAGTGCCATCAAAATTGTCGGCAAGAAAGAATGTATTATAAGTAATATGTATTATATTGTAAGTAATTTTCGTTTAATCCAAATTTCTAATTTAAAATAGTTCGTTGTTAACGTTAATAATTGAACAGTATAATTTATAAACACCTAAGGAAAGATATCCATATATTACCCAGATAAATGTTACATATTTACAACCAAAATTATGTTTACTGCTATTTTCATTATTCGGACTATTGTCCTCATCTTTGTCGCCATATTTATCACAACGCTTGTACGCTCCGGCCTTCTTCAGGTAGTTGGAATGTCGAACTGAACCCTTTATTTCCTTTATTTCCTAAAGGACACATGGATAAAGGCGTTGGTTAGATCCAGTGACAGGACCCAAAGAGTGTGAGTTCAATACCCGGTTAAGGCAGTGGATAACTTGGAGAGGAGAATTAACAGGAGATAACTCATAACTGACATCCATTAAACATGGCACGTGGAACTAGAACAGTCTTCTCCAGTGAGCGAAATAAAGGGTTCAGTTCGACATTCTGCCGAAACGTTCGTAATAAATATGGCGACAAAGATGAGGGGACAATAGTCCGAATAATGTAAATAGTGTACATAATACCTCATCTCAGAAATATAGACAGATGCTTATTTCTCGTCCTACTAAGGGCAACGTATCATCAGATATTTTTTAAATTTATTTTTTTCTCAAGCTATTACCAAACTCCACAAGATATGCTCTGAATCGTAACATAAAATTGCATCAAAACTATCTAATTACTTAATTGTATAAGCCTTTAATTGCAATCATAAATAGTATAAATGAAGGATGTAGTATGAATAAAAAAAAACTCTTTCGATGACTAATGAATTATTATATGAATTGTTCCCTTTTTTTTATTATAATTTTTAATGTTTAAAATGAATTTTTAAAAATGAACAAAGCATTCTTGAAGATATATGTAGCATATATATATACGAACCCTATCCGGTAGCGATGTCAGTACGCGTCAACGGGACCAAGTTTGTACGGTACTGGGTGGATCATTGATATTTTGCACACTACTCCTTAATTGTGGTACACACAAAAAAAAACGTAAGTATATATGTGGTGTATTATATATATAGTAAGAAAAGCATATAAAAAAACTAACATGTGAAAATATTCTAATAATAGCAAGGCCTTAATAAAATAGGCTGTCAATTTTGACGGCATGGATAATATATTTGTTTTTACTATCGTTTAATCAATTTAAGGCCTAAGAGCCAATCAAGCTAGAGGGTTACTAAATGAGATTGTTATAAGAGCGTACAAGAAGGAAACAAGAGGTGCATATTAGGAGGATATCTAGGATAGATAACGATTAACCCGTGACTTGAAGAGATTGTAATAGTCGGGAAAGTATCCTCTCGGGAGTCTGCAGCACAATGAATCAGTTCTGGGGAAGAAGCTGACTGAGTGGACTTCCTCCTTACGAATGGAATATGAAGGGAATAAGGATGAATCGTCTTTGTGTATTTGGCCTGGCAGGTCTTAGCTATGAAGTTCTGAACGGGTGGTGCCAAGGAATGTAGTTCACCCGAACATCTGCCATAACAATTGCGATGCAGTAGCGAAAGGCTAGCAACATTTCGGCTGTAGGATAAGGATCGAAGTGTGGAGAAGCAAGTATTTAGGATTTTATACTGAATTTAAGGTAGGGAACGTGTTTTCTCCTGTTATTAATTAATATACTGACGCCCCACACCAGAATGACTTTTAATAACAACGTAATGACAAAACATGCCGTAATTTATGCCGACATGTGCAAACTACTTTGAATAATAAAAACTGTGGAACAGTCGAGGCGGAAAACATGTGCTTGTTAGCTTTCAAACAGAATCCACTTAAAAGCCGCTCACATTATATTTTCAATCTCAAAAGTATAGTGGTTTGTTGTAATGGATAGCAGCACAGAGTGAGAAATCGGAGTGCCGAGTTCGAACTCCAGTCGCAAATATCCCTGAGAAAGGTATGAATTTACCTCTTTCCCACCATCTATAGATAGTAGAACTTTTATCTGGAAAATCATTGTTATCCCCCCCAAATTGTTAATGCTATATTGCGTCACAAAAAAGGAATTATTCTTTTACAGCTCAATTAGGTTTCGGCTTTAAATAACCCATAAAGGGTCAATAAACCGTAAAAAAACAAACAAATCAATCAATCAATAGTGTGCTCGTTTGCATTAAAATCATTCATATAAAGTGGATATAGATGGGCGCCTGCAGAAGAGTAATAGTCATAGAAAACGATGTCTCGTAAAATCGTTTCTCCCTAAGTTCGACATAGTTCTGGCCTTGTGCCAGACTTTACCAAATGTCTACATAAGATGTCTACTATCAAGCTATCTTTCGAAAGTTCACTGTTTCTGATGAAATCATATTATTTCACGCTTACCCCAATATAGGTTTGTTTCAGTGCAATGTTCTTTCAAGATCTAGGCGATCATGGCTCTCCACAGATACACTCCACAAAAATTTCGTTAGAAACAAAGAAAAGAGTACTGAACTATTACATAACATCAGTCATATATAGCACCGATTGTTGGACAATCGCCTCCCAATGTGGTTCTACAGAAGGATACTGAGAATACCATGAACCAAAAATGTGGCCAATGACCATGTTTTAGAGAAAATAGAAACAAAACGGACGCTTTTACTTAGCAGAGACAGTTGAAATTTCTAGGGCACATAATGAGGAAAGAGAACTTGGAAAATCTGATACTCACAGGACAGAGTGAAAGCAAGAGGAACTGAAGCAAACAACGCTTAATCAACATAAAGAGCTTGAGTAAATGGATGGCAGAACAGGGTTTAGATAAAAGATAAAATTTATTAAGAGCTACGAAGGATAGGAAATTGTGGAGAGCCATGATCACTAACATGTTGAAGGGACACAGCACAGAAGAAGACTTCACTATTTTCTGTGCTTATACATAATTACTTATTGCTTACTCAAAAGACAACAAACAGTGAGTGGATAATAATACTTACCTATCGACATAGCCCTTTTTGTGAAGGCGTTCTGAAGCGAGTAAGTCCTGATCATCAAGTGTTTGAGAGCAGATGTAGAGAATTAAAAAAAACAACTAGAAACAATCGCAGTTCAAATGATTGTCAATGAGAAAAACAGTTATAATTTATGCCATGGATTCATTATTTATTCTTGCTTCTAGCTTTTCTTACTCATCATTCTCATTTAGCGTTTATCATTATGAATGATATACGGCCCTAACTCTAACTCCTACCTCAACCTCTCGTCTTTCCTTTTTCTTCTTCCTTGGGTTTTCTGTCGCATTTTCGGGTTTACCTCCACTTTGTTTCGTCTCTACCATCCATCACATTGTCATCTTCATTTACTGTTATTATTTTTTTTTACTTTTTCGTTGCTCTCGTGAGGAATAATTAAAAGTCATAACATTTCCTACCTGATCACGATATTCTTCCTACACCCTTCTTCTTCTTCTTCTTCTTCTTCTTCTTCTTCCTCCTACACTCTTCTTCTTCTTCTTGTTACACCCTTCTTCTTCTTCTTCTTCTTCTTCTTCTTCTTCTTCTTCTTCTTCCTACACCCTTCTTATTCTTCTTCTTCCTACACCCTTCTTCTTCTTCTTGTTACACCCTTCTTCTTCTTCTTCTTATTCTTCCTACACCCTTCTTATTCTTCTTCTTCCTACACCCTTCTTCTTCTTCTTCCTACACGCTTCTTCTTCTTCTTCTTCCTCCTCCTCCCCTTCTTCTTCCTCTTCCTCCCCTTCTTCTTCCTCCTACACCCTTATTCTTCTTCTTGCTACACCCTTCTTCTTCTTCTTCTTCTTACACCCTTCTTCTTCTTCTTCTTCTTCTTCTTCCTACACCCTTCTTCTTCTTCTTGCTACACCCTTCTTCTTCTTCTTCTTCCTACACGCTTCTTCTTCTTCTTCCTCCTCCTCCCCTTCTTCTTCTTCCTATACCCTTATTCTTCTTCCCTTCTTCTTCCTCCTCCTCCTCCTCCTCTTCTTTTTCTTCTTCTTCACTAGTCCTTTGAACACTGTTGCTATGCATCTTTTATGTCCCGCATCGTTTTAGGATGCGGGCGATCATAACTCTCCACAACATCCTCTCCTTTTGTTGCTCTAAGTAGTTTAACCGCTGTTTCCGCGTATTTCTTTTTCATTCAAAATACCCCGTGAGTGTTCATTTCTCTCGACAACCATGGCCCTTCACAACTTCCTATTTTTGTTGCTCTTTAAACTTTTACCGCCTCCATCTGTCCTTGTTCTGCCATCAATTCATGCAAACGCATTACATAGGTTACTCGCTATCTTCTCTTCCTTCTACCTTCAACATGTCCTGAGTGTGTTAAATTCTCTACGCAATTATGGCTCTCCACAACTTCCTGACTTTTGACTCTTTACTATACCACCCAGTCCTTGTTCTATCTTCCATTCACATAAACTCATTAAGTAGGTGATTATGGCTCCCCACAGCTTCCTGTCTTTTGTTGCTCTAAGTAACTTTTGACTCTTTACCACTCCCTTTGTCCATTCATGCAAACTCATTTCCTATATTTTGTTGCTCTAAGTAATTTTTGATTCTTTACCATCCCTCTTTCTCCTTGTCCTGACATCCATTTGCACAAACTCATTAAGTAGGTGATCATGGCTCTCCACAACTTCCTATATTTTGTTGCTTTAAATAACATTTGACTCTTTACCAGGCCTCTTTGTCCCTGTGAAACCATACATTTACACAAACCTTTTTAAGCAGGTTACTCCCTTTTTCTCTTCACTTCTCTTGTCTTTAATATATCATCTTTATCCCTTTTTGTTGTCCATCTATACAAACTTATTAAGGTTACTCGCCATTTCTCCTTACTTGTCTTGCCTTCACTATGTCATAGGAGCGTTAAGTTCTTTATGCCTTCTTTCCCCATTTTATGTCCCAGCAATTTCTTCTGTCTCTGTGATTGTAAGTACAAGTTTTCTTCTAGTTCCTATTTTCATGAAAACTTTCTTGTAGATCGCATGTATAAAGCTTAAGCCTGATTTTAGCGCAGGTGTAAAGGTTTCAGTAAGGATTGAACTCACTCAATAGTAATCGGTAAACCTATCTACGTTACGTTTCACAAGTATGCAGCCCCTAATGAAGATCGAACTAATTATCAATAAAAGTACTCACCTAGACGAGCAGGGTAATCGTTACTCCACGGCAAGAAGGCCCATCCTTTAAACGCTGTAGATAGAACCAGCAGCAGGTTTTGTAACTAGTTTGATTGAAATACTGATCTCATTCACTCGAATTAGACACTTAATAGATGCCGTGGCTGGAGGCTGCTTGGAATTGGACGTGATTTTGTTGGTCAAGGATTGGGTCGGGGAAGGAATATATGATCGATCAAAATGACAGGAGTGGGGTGAGGGCGTAGGGGGAGGAGAGAAAACTTGCAATTAAGAGAAGATGACATGAATGAAAAGAGAGAAAGAAAAAAGGTTGACGAGAAAAAAAAATAAAGAGATTTTCATTAGAAAAAGAACCGGAAAGAAAGAAGGAAGCGAAAAAGAAGATAGAGGAGGCGACAGAAAAAGAAGAGGTCGATTAGATTAAAGAGTCGAAAAACTGGAAGGTGGGAGATGAAAAGCTGAATGAATATTTGAGATAGATAGATTGTGTATGTGTGTGTGTGTGTGTGTGTGTGTGTGTGAGAGAGAGAGAGAGAGAGAAAGGAGAAAGGGGGAGAGTTTAGTGAGAAATAGTGGGAGAGCTAGAGATAGATAGATAGATAGAGAGAGAGATGAAACGGAGAAAAAGGAAAGAATTGTAAGTGAAATTAAAAGAGCAACTGAAACAGAAAGTACAGAAAATAGAAGGGAGAAGTCAGCGAGATCTGGAGAAATGAAGGGAAAATGAGAGATAGACAGATAGATAGATAGAGAGAGAGAGAGAGAGAGACAGACAGACAGACAGACAGACAGACAGAGAAAGAGAGAGAGAAGAAAAAGAGAGACTGGGGACTGAGAGAATAGGAAAAAAGAAAAAATGGCTTCCCTGTGACGCGCTAGACAATTATTCTCATCAAAATCTATCTTACATATCTATAAGTCTACCATTCGTTCATACTTAGAATATTGCTGACCCTATCTAGAGCTCCTTGATAAAAACCAAAGAAGAATCAGCCATATTATTGACCCTAGTGTGGCGTCGCGGCTTCAGTCTCTTTCTCACCTCCGTAAGGTTGCCTCCCTTTGCCTTTTCTATAAATACTTTCATAGTAATTGTTCTAATGAGCTCTTTGCTATGGTGCCTACACTCTTTGAATTTAACTAGATTGGCGACGAGGTCTTACCAATTTATAGTTGAGTTGGCTAGATGTAACCATAAATTCTATGCTAACAGTTTCTTATCTCGCACTTCCGATTGTGGAACTCCCTTATGGCTCCATCTTTTCCAGCCAACTTTAATCTTCAAATATGTAAATGCAATGTCAATCGCCATCTACTTTCCTCCTGATTACTCGCCTTCTGTTCTCGTTTCTTAGCAATGTTTCTGTTTCTAACTCTTATATACGATCCATCGCCGAAAATGGAGCAATGTCGCCATATTTGAGAGAGAACTGACCAATCCTCACTTTCCAATCTTGATAGAGTTCAAAATCGTCTCCGATTCCTTGTTGGAAAAGAATTATTTTCTACCCTCAAACCTCTCTCTCTCTCTCTCTCTCACACAGGCGGGATGTGGCGCGTCTGTCACTGCTCTATCGCTCTTCTATGGAAAAATGCTCGGACGAATTGCATTCCTTGGTTCCGTCAGATCTAACCTTCACGGACAGGACCCACTGTGCCACTTACATTCTAGCAACCCCCCCCCATTCCTTCCGTATTCCATCGACGCGAAGTAAGTTCCGCTCGAGCAGCATCTTCCCACAAACCACTGATCTGTAGAACAGATCCCAAGAGGATGTTTCCCCGATCACTACAAACTTAACCTGTTCAACTGTTATCTTCCACTTCTATCCATATAAATTAACCCTTAACGTGACTCTCGAGTGGCCAGTCGGGCTTTGTATAGGGTAAATCTTATTGTAAAAAAAAAAAAGAACCTTTATCACATCTAGTAACCCGTTGTGCCTCAGTGGCTTAATGCCTTGGACGGAGAGAATTCGATTAAAAAAAAAAAAAAAAAAAAAAAAGAGAAGCAAAAAAATGAATTGTGATGGGCTGCTCGATTTTACATGTTAATCCTTGTTGGATTATTTAATATCAAAATTTGTCGTCTTAAAAATTATATTTGAGTTTATAAGCATTTACTTGGTTCAATGATTCTTTTATATTTGAGACTATGAGTATTTATTCCTTGTTCGGAAATAGAGTAATATTACTCCTTTATATTTGAGTCTATAAGTATCTGCGGACGTGTGAGTGGTGTAATGGATAACGTGACAGAATGCAAACTCATCAAGCCGAGTTCGAATTTCATTCGTGTTTGTTCTATTCACTTATGTGAAAATATTTTGAGAAAGGTATGATTAAAAAGTAGGACTTGTATCTGGAAAAATCAGTGTTATTCTAAAAAAAAGTGTTAATGCAATATTCCCTCGTAAAACCCTGTACTTGAAGTAGTGTGGAACGTGAGCATCTTCATAATGTTATTATTTTCTCTTCAAGTGTGCTATAGAGGAAGGAAAAAGCAGCACCGAAATCCGAAGATACATCGTAATAGCGAAAGTTGTCTTCCAAAAGCTAAGCAGAGTATTAAGAAACAGGAAAATTGCGTTAGAAACAGTACTGAATTGTCATGAAATATCAGTCTTCCTATTAATATCTAGGAAGTGTCTTAACAGAGGAGGGAAAATGCGACACCGAAATCCGAATGCGAATTGGCATAGCGAAAGATGACTTCTAAAATCTAAGCAATGTATTAAGAAACAGGGATATCTCGTTAGAAACAAAGTAAAGAATGCTGAACTGTTACGTAATATCGGTGTTTCCATATGGCAGCGAATGCGGGACAACCCCTCACAGATAAAGAAGAGACAACGGAAATATGGTTTTACAAAATGTTGAGAATACCATAGACTGAACATATGAGTAATGATGACGTTTTCAAGAAAATGTAAGCAAAAGCACGCATATTTAGAATAAAAAAGAGACAGTTGAAATTTCTAGAGCATATAATGAGGAAAGGGGGCTTGGAAAATTTGAAACTCACAGGATATATTGATGGCAAGAGAGCCAAGGAGAGCAGGGCGAAACCTAACAAGGTTGAGCAAACGTTTGACAGAAGAGGTTTTAGGGGAGATAGCAAAAAGACAAACCTCAGTAAGAGCTAGAAAGAATAGGAAGTTGGGGAGCGCCATGATCGCCCACCTTCTAAAGGGTTATAACACATGTTGCTGTTGTTCAAAGTTCTCAAGTGATATAGTTTCTATTATTTGGTACAAGTCTTTACTTGTGATCGCTAATACTACAGGCTACATTCGCTCGAAGCAATTTTTAACTATTGTTCTGAGAAAACTGTTGTATACAGTTGATAGTTTCAGTATTTTTAATGAATTTTCAGCACCAGGCATAACATCCATTTTTTTAAAGCATTTCACCCCAAGTAAGGTGGGAATGCCACTAGCACACAAGGGGTTACAGAGAGTGGGATCAAGAGTAAAGAGAGGTGATTGAGGAAAGGATAAAGAGAAGGACAGGAAATTAGATCAATGCGTCAGAAGATGTCGATTGACATTACATTTAAATATTTGAAGACTATAACTGTCAGGGAAGTAAGTAAGAGGAAGGGAGTTCCACAGACGAGAAGTGCGAGACATGAAGCCTTTGGAGTCGAAGAGTCGGCTACATTTAACCATTTCAACTGTGAAAGGGTGGGACTGAGATGCCAACGTAGTAACACGCTTAAATTCACACAGTTTGGGAACCAGCGAAAATAGCTCGTGGGAACAGTTACCGTGAAAGTAGAAAAGACAGAGGGAAGCAACGGCACGTCCGTGAGAAAGTGACTGTAGACGAGATGCCAGATCAGGGCCAATCACATTGCTTTTCACTCTCTGGATTTTGTCGAGGATCTTGAGATGAACAGAGGGGGTTCCAGACCATATATGGCAAGAGTATTTCATGCAAGGGCGTATGGTTGATTTATAAATTTGGAAGATGGACTCAGGCGAGAAAAACATTCTGGCGCGACATAGAGAACCAACTTTCTTTGCAGTCCGTAAAATTCTTGATCTGGCGAGGCTATTTTAGAACATGATTTCAGTTATTCGGTTAATGTTTTGGTTTGGTAGCAATTTGTGGCGTTGTGTGAAACAGCCCTTATAACAGACCATTACCATTCAAAATTGGGTTTTCATTACGATACTTTTTGGTGTTTCAAGGGGCATAATTTATTCTTGATTTTATAAAAGTTACATTTGAGAAAATTTGTATCTATAAAACTTTCTACAAATAGAAAGGTTTATATTTGGCATGAAATTAGGTGTTTATCACTTTAAGCGTTATTTTTAGTGGTTACCCTTATTTGAGTAGAAGCTCTGTTTATTTATTAAATTATTTCGTTTATCGATCTGAATATTTGAGAGATCTTATTAAAGAAATATATGAGTTCTCCGGTAGGATTCGAACCTTTGTCCCCCCCCCTGGGCAGAGGAAAATCATCGTTGGACCCGACGTGCCTTAACCGGCTCGGCCACGGAGTAGCCTTGTCGGCTAAACAAATATGAAACGTGCCTTTAAGGGAAATCCTTCTCGTTCGAATCCTGTCGGGGAGTGGATGTATTTCTCGAATATTCAGGCCGGCAAACGAAAATAAATATACTGTTTAATAGATAAGCGGAGCGTCTACTCAAATGTGAGTATCCGCTAAAAATAACGTTTAAAGTGATAACAATTTCTCGAAAATTAAATTAGGTGTTTATTCCATAGTATATACAGGGTGTTTCACAATTGTTGACGCAAAGCAGCGGCCTCTCAGGGGCGGGGGGGAGGGGCGGAGAGCGTGAGGACCTTGAGAAGGAACAGTGGTTCCAGCGGGATGATGCTCCTCCTCACACTGTTAATGTTACTATGGCATGGCTCCGTGAAAAGTTTGGGGTGCGTCAGAGTCGCAAAGCTGAAGTTGAATGGGTATCTCACTCGACTGACTTAACAAATTCCCCCCGCCACGCCAGATTTCTTCCTTTGGGGTTTCCTCAAAGACCACATCTATCAGGGCGACCCTCGCATCATTGCTGCATTGAAGGCAGCCAACACCCAGGAGGAATGTGTACACATTATCAACACCTTTGCATTCAACAATGCCTTCAACTGAACGGCGGACATCTGTAGCATCTACTCTAGTGCTTCTCTTGACATTTTTGGCTCATGTTTGAGACGAAATGGTTGCCGATCCTAAAATGTTATCCTTTCAATAAATGTAATTTCCATTACTCTATTTGTGGTCCTTGATTTGTGCCTGATCATTTTGTTTCAAAAATTGTGAAACGCACTGTACTAAGTTCAGATTGGCCCCGAATGGTAATTAGTGCTGAACGAACTCATTAAAAGTAATTAATAAAGTGAGCTAAAACTATCATTTAGGTTGCGTTTATGCATTCACGATTTTCACACAGATAAATGATTATTTTATTTTTCAGAACGGAACTGTTATTTGCCTCCATTAGCAATAATGATAGATTTAAAGATATATAAAGAAACATAAATGATATATAACACACTGGTAGTTCATCGTAACACATCTGACCGCAATTTCGACGTAATTAATACCAGTCTAACTATAAGAGAAAAGAACTCACTATGAAGAAAATCTATTGAAAATGCACTGTTTTTACAATTCTTTATAGTCAATCTCATACCGGATATACAACATCACCGAACATTGCAAAAGTAATAGTAGGAGAATGCGGTATTTTTTTACAGTGAGAATGGGGGTGGTTTGCTATAATGTGCGTGGCATGGTGGGTCCTAGCCGTGAAGGTTACAACTGGTGGAACTAAGGAATGTAGTTGGCCTGAGCACTTTCCATGGAAGTAGCGATAGAGCAGTGAGAGGCTTGTTACATCTCATCTGTGAGAGAGGGATTACATGGTGGGATATAATTCATCACCCTCAAGGCCGTAGATCTTATTAGGCACAATAAGAGATTAACAATAATAATTATTAATAAAATAGAACAATTATGACAATCTCTTGGAATAAAAGTCTGAGACTGATAGAAGATTCGTTCTTTTCGGAGATATTATTAGGCACAATAAGAGATTAACAAGAAGCAATGTGAATGGTAGAAGTTGCAGTCTTATCGGAGATTTAACCGCTTCTCTTTGGGTTATCCGAATTGCCTGCGTTGCTACTGTTAAATTGTAACTGAAAATAAGAAGGGACAATACACACACACACACACACACACACACACACACACACACACACATATATATATATATATATATATATATATATATATATGCCGTGTGTAACAGCAAAATTGTCCAAATCGTGGAACAGCAAAATTGTCTAATTGTTAGATTAAGATTTGATCCGTTGTACATTAAAAATGATTAAAGATATCTTACTGGAATTATCCGAGGTTTTTATGACACTACTGGACTCTACTTTGAACAATAAGAATGTATTTACTTCTAAGTTGAAATGATGATCCCTCTGGCTGTTTTGACCTCCTGATTCAGTTTTCCTCTTTACTATTCTTTTTTTTTTTTTTAATAAAAAACTTATTCACCATTCTCTTGATGGTTCTTGAACGGACTTTAAAGATGGAAGCCAGAGTATGAATACTACTATTATTGAAGGCCTGAATGATCTCTTTCCTCTCACTATTGCTCTTTTGGGGAGACATATTGGGGCTTACACAAAACGATTTCAACCTGTTCTATTTCTAGCTGAATAACTCAAAGGGTTTTTCAGTAATTCTTACGACAAATGGTATCAAGATGGCTAAACGTCTTATCTGAAAACCTGGAAAAAAGAAACTCGATTAGTTTAGTGGTTTTTAGATATTAAACATTTTGTGTGATGGACAACTATCCCATGCTGTTACACGATGTGGACAATTTTGAAGTTACACCCGGTATGTGTGTGTGTGTGTTTGTGTGTATTAATCATTTCGCCAGAAGCAAGTCAAAGTAGCCACCAAAGTGAGAGAACAATAAAAGAACAGGATCAAAGTTGACTAGAAAGCAAGAAACCAGAGGAGAGTTCCACAAATGAGAAGTGCGAGATAAGGAACTGTTAGCATAGAACTTACGGTTATATATAGCCATTTCAACCGTAAGATGATGAGACATATGATGATGAGATATAGTAGTACGCTTAAATTCATAAAGACTAGTTTCTAGATACCAAAGGAGAAACCATAACATTCGTTGACATTTACGAAGACCAGCAGAACTAAGTGATCTCCTTCTATTCGTCGCATGGCGATCTTTGCTTCTCCTGATGTCAGAGGCTGTCTCTAGTACCCGACATGTAAACAAGTGATCGACCCAGATGTGTCTAGGAAGTACAAGCGCAAGAAAAACCGTATGAAAGATAAATAAAGTATAGAGTTTATTACAACCACAAGAGAATGCAGAGTTCGCGTGAGAGAGAGAGAGAGAGAGAGAGAGAGAGAGAGAGAGAGAGAGAGAGAGAGAGATCCGGGGTCTCGCCGACGGTAATTGATGACTCCAGAATTGAATAAAATGCAATATTTAATATTAGAGATGCAGTCTCATGTTTTCATTTATAACTTAATATCGTACCAACATAAGATATGCAGATGACATAGTGTTGATAGCAGACACAGAAAGAAAACTATAAGAACTCCCGCTGAAGGTAATGAACGAAAGTGAGAAGAAAGAACTAAAAAGAAAACAAAATGACCGGTGGTCAGCAAAAGAAAATGCCCAACATCCAAATTACAAATTGGACATACCAAAATCAATCTCGTATTGCGCTTAAATTCTTAAAGTCTAGGTACCATAGAGCAAGTAAGTATTCATAGAAAGTATTCATAGAAAAGGCGTACGAAGCAGCTTTACGGCGCTGGAAAAGTGACTGAAACCAAGGCGCCAGGTC
The DNA here is from genome assembly GCA_903632075.3 of Acanthosepion pharaonis. Classification (NCBI taxonomy): domain Eukaryota; kingdom Metazoa; phylum Mollusca; class Cephalopoda; order Sepiida; family Sepiidae; genus Acanthosepion; species Acanthosepion pharaonis. Next base: position 894,999 of record CAHIKZ030000879.1, read on the forward strand.
AGGACCGATAATATTGCTGATTCTTTGGATTTTATAAAATATCTCTAGATATATAGCAGGAGCAACGGACCACATGTGGCAGCAATATTCGAAGCGTGGACGAATGGTAGACTTATAGATATGTAAGATAAACTCTGGAGGTTAAAATTGTCTATCACGACACAGTGAACAAATTTTCTTAGCAGCTGACCTAGCAATGGATACAACATTGTCTTTCCACTTCATCTTAGCTCGAGATCACTTTTTATATATATATATATATATATATATATATATGCGCAAACCACAGGTTGAGTTATTTAATTTTACTTTCGTTATGGTAGATTATTTGCGCACAGGTTGGTGGTATCTAATATAAATAAATTCTACAATTTCTTCGCTAGACGATAGTCAAAAATAAAACAATCACACACACATACATACACACACACACACACACACATATATATATATATATATATATATATATATATATACACACACACACAGGCGCCCATATGTATACGGATATGCGCCCACACACACACACACACACACACACACACACACACACACACACACACACACACACACACACACACACACACAATGTAGTATTGATAACTTACTGGCGTAGCCTACGTCCCAAAACCAGTATTTAGATGTTTGGATATTGAAATACTATTTTTAGGAAAAAGTTCAGACCAAAAGCTTTTGTGAACTACATTGTTATTTGAAATTTATTTTCTATTTTCTCCGAAACCCCAAATGCATAGAATAGCAGAATTTTTGTAAGAAATTTCCCAATGACGACAAAAAAGAATATTTCTTTGTTCTTTCTGACAGGGCAAAGGTTGTTTTCCGATAATCGAGCTCAGTCCCACGAAAAACAACTTTTTTTCTTTAAAATATGTTGAATACAAGTAAGCGTAGAATCTCAGCCTATCCTTAAAATTAGTGAATTTCCGAAAGATAATAATAATAATAATAATAATCTATGATTAATTCTTGATCAATCTTGACGGTAACAATATAGCTCGAGAGGGCGTAGGAGCAAAATAGTGAGGCCTGTTCATGTTGTAAAAAAGAAAAATAAACAAACAAAAAAAAACAAACTGTTAAATTTCATTGAAGACGACTCACTAAAATGGTAACAAATTTGAAGGCAATCAACAAACTAGACGTTACTTTAAACCTGCAGGAAGGAACTGCATCAACATGAAGAAGAAAAAAAAAGGATAATGTTCCAATTTACATAAACACTGCCTCTTATCATCTCCAAATTCTCTTCCGTTGTTCTGTGTATGACGATAAAGTACATCCGGCAGCAAAGCTTCTGATCGGGAGGTTTTGGGGAGCGTGAAACCACCTCTTTATTGCTGCTGTTCCCAGGTTCACCCTGACCTGGGGCGGTAGCACCTGTTAGAGTCACAGCTATGGGTATATAGTTACCCCCCACCCAAACTTGGGTGAAAACACTATGAATGTATAAAAATAGATTTTTATAGTAAAAATACCAGCAATACGTTTTGGAAAAAAATATTACCAGCAATAGATTTGTGTATATGTATCTACTAGTGAGTTAGCCCAAATGACTTGACTCACTTTATAGTCCACCAATAGAAGGTTAACCAATCATAAGACGTAGAATATTCAATCCGTCGTGTATAAAGGCGGCCATTTTGTTTACTCTCTTCGAATGTCCAGTCCAGCTTGTCAGGCGAAGAGAACCAGAAGGACGAACTATGCTCTGCTACTTTTATCGAAATATCCACTGCTAACCTGAACAACGCTTTCCTACTGTCTTCGAAATATTCACTGCTAACCTCTGGATTCTATACTCAAAGACGACCGTCATCATGAACAACACTGATTTCTTACAAAGAATACATATTCTATTCATACACTCAAACAGAGAGGCTTCATCGACGCCAGAAATTCGCTCGGAGCGTGGTCGAATGTTTTGGTTACAATCACTCCGACGAAATTTGCCAAACCATTTTTTGTCGGTCCGAAGTTCTGGAATACAATCCAAATAAACCTTCTGAATGTTTTTTTTTCCTGCAGTTTCAACGGTTACTCCATTCCAAAATTTAAAGAGCATGATATGACGGAAGTGCAACTATTCATCCTCCATCTTTGCTGTCATTTTATAACAACAATGAAAATCGGGCACAACCTTTTGCCTTTATCTGATAGATAGATAGATGCCAAACATAGGCAGCTAGTCACGACTGAACTCGCAACTCAGTAATAGTGGTCATCCAAATTGTACACGCTAGTCATTATTCCTACCGAAGCGCGCTGATGCATATGAACAGGCTCAGATAGATAACGAACACAGCGAAACAGATAGATAGATAGATAGATAGATAGATAGATATGAACAAGTCATGATAGATAGCTAGAGAGATAAACAGTTAAGGAACAGACTGAAATAGATAGATAGATAGATTGATATATAGATAATGAACAAACTGAAATAGCTATAGAGAGAGGGATATATGAACAGGTTCTGATAGATAGATAGATAGATAGATAGATAGATAGATAGATAGATAGATATGAACAAGCTGATAGATAAATAATGAACAGACTGAAATAGATGACATACACAATGAAATAGATATATAGATAAATAGCGTACATAATAAAACAGATAGATAACGTACAGAATGATAGATAGATAGACAAATAGATAATGAACTGACTGATAACGAATAGACTGAAATTGATAAACAGATAGATATATAACGTACAGGATGAAAGAGATAGATAGATAGATAACCTATAGAATGAAATAGACATAAATATTTATGTTGGTTGATTTTACGATATGTCAACCTTATTAGATTATATGATGCCAATTTTGTTTTATGAGGCACCCAGTGAGGATCGAAGTCACTACTCAGTTGTAATAGTCAAGTGTACTGGTCTCGTTAACCTTTAGCCACGCTGAGGCACCCTTGCTTCCTCTATAAGTTGTTACTGGACCCAAGCTAGACCATGACATAATATTTCTGCAGCCGGAAAAATGTCTTCTAGAAAACAAAACAGGAATGTAATCTGGTTTAATCCGATATTTCATTTCGCTGTAAAACTGGATTAGGGTATTTATTCATTCATTTACTTGATAATTACTTTAAAAAATCGTGCATGCTGAATCAAATATTTAAAAGAGACCAAGTAAAATTTGAGTTATAGCTGCACAGATAATATGGTTTAGTTGTTAAAGAACCGCAATTATGAAGTGTTGCAGAAAACCGGCGTCGATTGTCCCACCCTTCTTTTCATGGTAGGCATAAATGCGACTGTCGAATCAATGGTGAATGTCAGTAAAAGACGAAATATTTCAAGCAGCCGGCAGAGTGACGAGCAAACCTGACAAACATTTGTCTATATTTCTGAGATGAGATGTAACTATTTATAGTGTTCGGACTGTTGTCCTAATCTTTATTGCCATATTCACATCAAAATCTGTCTATATTTCTGAGATGAGATATTGCAACTATTTACACCATTTACATAATTCGGACACTGTTGTCCTCATCCTTATTGCCACATCCACGATATTTTGACCGTTGTACGCTCCGGCCTTCTTAAGGTAATATAAGTTGAAATTTTGAACCAAACCCTTTATTTAGTCCACGGGGGTAGATTGTTCTAGTTCCACGTGTCATGCCTTTTCTGGATATCTCAGTTAATTCCCTTTAGTAACTAAACTGTCCAAGTTTTTGTTTACCTCTGCTGTGACCAGGTATGGAACTCTTTGTGTCAAGTTACTCTTGCATTATTTCAACCAACGCTTATATCCCTTAGTCATGTGTTCTTGGGGAACTAGAACAATTAGAACGTCGTGAACATGACAATAAAGATGAGAACAACAGCTCGAAAAATATAAATAGTTTAAATAAACCCGACAAATCTATTAAAGAGGCGCAGAACATTGGAAAGAAAGATTTTACAATGATAAAACATATTTTTATAATAGCATGATAACAGAACAACACTGTCTAAATATGTATGGGTACAAAAGGACAAAACCGGAAAATCTCCTATATTTAAATAGAAAATGATAAAAACAGCGTAAGTTCTAAAAGCAACATCAAAGTCTTGTGGCCTATGCCTGCAGGAAAAATATAGAATAATATGATTGCCGGAACAAGCAAGTTTCCTCAACAAAAGATCAGAACTTTTTAGCAAATATAGGCAGATGAACAGGTTCTTGTTAAGCCAGCTAGCGCCTAAACGAGAACAAATATACATCTAGGTATTTTATTTTATTTAATTTTGCCTTATTCAATAAATATTGTGCACGTGTATTCGTGGATGGCAGGTGATTGAGACCAATCCTCTTGCAAGGCATTGTAACCGCCGACCATGTATATATATATATATATATATATATATATATATATATATATATATATATATATATATATATATATATAAATAAAACGTCCGAACAATGGAACAGGCATATTCTTAAAGTCTTAGGATCGGCTTATTACCGTGAAACTTAGTAAATTGTGTGCTTGGTACGTTTTTAATAAGATCCAGAAAAAAAATGAAATATTTACACTGCATATGGCTCTGTTTAAAACAGGCATGTCCAAAATTTGGACTGAAGGCCAATTACGGCCCGCGATCAAATTTCATATGGCCCCCATCCTCTGTCATAGAATGTATCACTTGTGGATCGCCAGTATTGCCAATCAGAGTATGTAAAATACATACCTATAAAATGTAATTTAATCTGTTACCAAAAGATGGCAGCAACTCTGTGTAGCTGCTCTATGGTGGTGTGACACAGATCTTGGCCTTTTTCAGCCAATTTCTAAAGTCACTGCCTTTGAACCAGACAAGGCATACATACTGCACTCCAGATGTTATTTTCATCCTTCACATTACTTCAGGCAACTTATTTGTTTTGGTCATCTAAGATGAATAAATTCTAAAATCTTGGTGAATTAAATTTGTCTTGTGTTGGTTAAAATCAGTTATAGAACTCTTTACAAAAATA